>OU015470.1:23878527-24001027 GCA_907164805.1 Brachyptera putata | reverse complement strand
CTCTCTCTCTCTCTCTCTCTCTCTCTCTCTCTCTCTCTCTCGCCCCCCTCGCTCTCTATCTCTGTCTCGCAGTTGATTGAGGCAAAGTTGGAGCGCAGCCACGTTGTGTCAAGCCCACCTTGCTGTATGATGAGGAGAAATCATCTGTCAGCTGAAAGAATTCGCCTCCCTCTCTTTTCTCTTTTCAAACGAGTTTCTCTCTCTGATTACGAATGTGTTGTTGACTTTGTGTTTGACTGTTTTATCATTATTTGAACTTAACGACGACATAACTGGGGGAATCAGATGGATAATATTATAAATTGTCGAGAGGAGCCAGGTTTCTCCAATTCCTGGCACCTCCACGCGTGTTAATCATCCTGTCACATCAAAAAAGATATATCAAATAATTTGAATCCTGAATAAAAAATAATCATACTCATGTGTATTTTTTATTGTTCATTATGTAATTGTTTATTTATGAAATGTATTCAGACGACGTTTTACGTAAAGTAAAAATGTGCTTATTGAGTTGGTTAAATAACAATTAAGGTCCATGAAATCGATTTAGCGGAATATCGTTTTTTTGGTGATAACTTTTGAACGGTATGAGATATCGTAATTCTGAAAACAAGGAAACGCAGATATTTCTAATACCTTGAAGATTGTTTGAATAATAACTATTCATCTCAAATCACCTGATTGTCAGGCGTATACGGTTAAAGTACACACTTTTTAACGTATACGCTATAGAAAACCGTAAATCTGTCCATCTGTCCAAGTAAATCTCTGTAAATCTGTCCAAGATGCGGGCTCTTAAGGGCGGACTTGAATATTTCAACCTGTTTTATTCAACCATCGACTTTTCGAGAGTGAAGTTCAATTCACTTTATGTCAAGTTTTCGTCAGTATTTTTTATTTCTTTTTCACATATTATTCATCGACTCTTACAAGGTTTCTTGCGTTCGGAAAGTTTCTACAAGAAACCCCCCAAAAACGAATTTGTTCTCGCTTTATTCTCTCGATTAAGTTTTCTTTTGAAAAGTTTCCATGTTTATTCTCACTTTACTAACATTATTTTCAATATAATACGAACACAACATATTTGAAATTCTATTCAACATTATAGTTTTGTTCTCGGAACAGGACCCCTATTCCTGAGATAAATGAGATGTGAGAAAAATCAGTGAGAAAACTATCTCATATAATAATGACATATTTCATCTTATATTTTATGTGAGATACTCGTTTTCTCACTCATTTTTATTTTTCTCACATCTCATTTATCTCAGGAATAGGGGTCCAGGTATATATAGTTGTAGACCTTTATAGATGAAAGAAGGTTGTACAAAAAAAATTCTAATGAGGACTTGATTATTATTATATAATTTCGCTTCAACTTCAAGGATTTGACGTTTTTGAAAGATGGGGTTGCGTTTCTTGAAATTATTTCAACTATTTCAACAACTATTTTAACGGCATTGTTAACGAATACAATATACTGATTCTAAATGTGTTTGATTGCTTTCTCCATCCTCTTATCTCCATTCCTTCTTTCTGTTCCTTCTCTCATCCAGATTTCTCCTACAGGAGTGTAAATATCTCCAGACCCGCTGATGAAGTCTCGTGGTTTCCCGGCGTCAAAGGATTCGAAATAGCCTCTGGGATAAATCTGCTCGGAGCATAATACACAATGGCCTTTGACAAACTCCAAGGATGAGCTATCCTGGATTCTGGAGGAGAAAGTTCCTTCTACTAATTACCTTCCCCCATTCCTAATCCTGGACTGTCATTTCGTGAATAACTTGCCTAGGAAAGCATCTCTTTCTACTGAGGGAAAACCAACCCACTGCAACCCACTGGTCCACCCGTCTCATTGAACTAACTGTACATATTTAAAGTATCCGTTACTCAATAATTCAATAACAATGAATAATTTATTGATGAGTTATTGATAATTAAACATGTATCAATACATGAATAAGGTTGATATTGAGAAACGACAACATTGTGGTGAAGTGCATGTTGCAGGAATGCAGTACAATGCAGCTGGTTTCCTATGTATAGCGTAACCATGGCAACACGTGGAATACACTGTTCTTGCGCCGAGACTCGCTGTGGGCTGGACCGGAATAGAACGTGGTCTAGTGGAGGAAGGGCGAGGTTACTGATCCGTATTATACTCGGTCATATATACAATCACAACACTGGCGCAGTTGATTATTACAATACGCGCTAATTCTCTCTCTCTCTCTCTCTCTCTCTCTCTCTCTCTTTCTCTCTCTTCTCTCCCTCTCTCTCTCTCTCTCATTCTCTCTTTCTCTCTCTCTCTCTCTCTCTCTTTCGCTCTGTAATATAGTGAATCTTTCTTACAACCTTCTACCCATTCAATACGCACTTTGTATTTTTGCTTATTTTTTGTTATTGGGTCTATAATAATATCCTCAGAAAACAGTTCACAGCCTCCTAAAGTCGAATGCAAAATAGATCTCATTGTAAACAAGATCAGCTTTTATGGTCTGTCAAACATTAAAATTATAACGAGATCAACAATATTATATATAAAAATACTGCAAATATCTTTTAGAATCCAAATATATTCACACATCGTGAAAAACAGTCTTATAAAATCCTAAAATAAAAATCGATCCGGACTTTCTTTCTATTTCAGTTTGTAAGAAGGCAAATATTTACTCGAGCATGGTGGTTCGTATATTCATAGACCGCTGTGCGTGAGTTGACGTGTCGGAACGTCCGTGCGGCTATGTTGAATGATACGAGTGAACGGGCGCTCGTCGCGCACGGATAGTGTTCGGCTATTATAAGAAAGACAGATGCAGAACAAGGGCAAAGAAAATAAGAATCATTCACACTTTTTAGACGAGATTTTCTTTCGTGGATTCTATGATTTATGGTATTCTTGGTACGTGTTGTGGGGTTTGTGGGGTTTGTGGGGTTCGTGGGGTTTGTGGGGTTTGTGTGGTTTATGGGGTTTGAGGTTTGTGGGGTTTGTGGGGTTTGTGGGGTTTGTGGGGTTCGTGGGGTGTGTGGGGTTTGTGGGGTTTGTGTGGTTTGTGGGGTTTGTGTGGTTTATGGGGTTTGAGGTTTGTGGGGTTTGTGGGGTTCGTGGTGACCTGCATCGATTTTGAGGTAGGTCACCACATTTCCAGTGTCATATTTCTTTTATATCAATAATATAACCCGCAATACCCCTCAACCTCCATCTGTACCATTACCCACACATTAATATGTGGGCGGCTCAAATTATGTTCATTTAGTGGTGAATGAAATATTAGTTTTAAGACGAGCTTTAGCGAGGATTCAATTTGACATACTGAAAAAAATTGGTGTTCGTTTTTATGTTTTTTTTTTCATGTTTTTTTCTCGGTTCTCCACATGTCAAACGGCTGCAGCTATCAACTTCAAACATTTTTTCATCATGGTTCCTTAACTTGGATCTGTATAGTTTTGTGGCATTATCGGGTGGTAACTTTTATTTTTATGAATTTTAGAAATTTCAAATATTCCCACTAGAATAACACAGCGGAAAAAAAATATTTTCCAAAAGAATGAAATTATGCGTGAAGTTAGATAACATTTTGATACACATTTCTGGAAATTTTCAGCTTGATCGGGTCAGCAATTTTGAAGAAACAACATAAAATGTGCTAAATTGGTACCACTCGAAGCAGTTTTTACCCATTTTTACCCATACTATTACTATCCGCTCGTCTAACAACGCATATATGGCGTTTTCCTAGTGTAGTGAATGAAATGTTTTCAGTTTTACCGTACTCTATACGACTAACACAGTTTCTACTATTGCGATATTCATAATGCTTTTAAACCCGCGTCTCTGCTTCTCCTTTCTCTTGTAGCAAACTTGATGAAATAAATTACAATATTTCGCCTCACTACTCGTTCTAGCAAGTCTTGCCATTTCTCAGAGCATAAAATTAGTGTAAAATTGCTTTTATTCTTTGAAGAAAAAAACTCCCAAAAGAAATATAAGAAAACGAGAGAAAAAGTTGTGTTTACTGCCGGTCTAGACTCGGAATTAAGACACCTTACAAGAAGTTTTAATTGATAATTAACGCCGCATATTTCCAACATAATTGTTGATCACATAGAAAATGGAGAAATAATTAAATAAACATTTTTAGTAGCTTCATAACGGTGAACTTTCTCATTTTATTTAATTATTGTTTCCTAATTGAAAAAAGGAATAACTAGGGAGGTAGGATCGTTTGGACGGGGCACCTCAAGGACGATTTTACCACCCCAAGTATATATACTTAGATGATGAGCCTACTCTAAATTACGATAGTGGCTAGTGGATCTTATAAGAATAATTATAGAAATATTACTATTCCAGACCTAAATATATTACATACCGGTATATATACCTATGTTGATATAAATGAATAAATATATAAATCAATACACGCGGATGAATAAACTATTATAACTGTGTGGAAAACCATTAACTCAATTGCTTATTACCGATGCAGACTCTTCAGAGCTAAGAAACTTGAGCGTGACTTTTGGGTCTTTCAGTTTTGCATGGTGAATAAAGTTCAAATTATATTGTGAATCGCATCATCATGATCCTCGACGTTCACTTGATCAAGTAGTGGACTGTTTTTCTCTGATTCGTGTGAGATATGTCTACAAAGAAGACTTCCATGTCGACAACAATGTCGAATGCTGAGTGATAAAATTACGTCAGGACGTAACTTTGCTTCTCTGTTTTTATGCATGGAAATATTATAATGAATGAAATTCAAACGTTGCATAAGAAAATTCCTCTGTGGTTCAGGTTAATACGGGGATGACTCCTAAGCTACAGGCCACGACCGACTCCTTCTCACCATCCAAAAACACCTTGTCAAATACATTTCCATCTCATCGTCCATCATCCTATTCACCGACGCAAATAGATTCTGCGCACCAGTACAGTGCGTCGTTAAAACACAATATAAATACATAATTCGTTGTATTTCCATTTTGGAAACTGGAAGACTTTTATCTGCGGCGGAAAAGTGTGGTCACAAACTTCGCAGTTCTGGTGTTGAAATTATTAGTTTAAAAATAAATAAAATGGGGTGATAAGATAGCCTTGTGGTACCCCTTCCAAACGATCCTACCTTTCAACCTTAGCCTTAATCAGGGAACAATGATTTTGTATCAAGTTTCGATGTTATTAAAAAAAATCTTTTCTCTATAGAACAATTTTCTAGTTCTAATTCGAACTTTTCAAACATTCACGAAATTGAGATGAATAAAACTGGGCCTATACCAAGTCCCTCCACATGTTGTTTACACTGGCCGTTTGTGTGTCGATAAAGTAGGTGTTTACTACGTGCAGCCAAACCCTAACCACGTGAAGACTAGCACGTTCAAACATACGCAAATAAACAAACCGATTGCCTCGAACACGATGACGTGTCGAACGATCGTCTCGTTGTATCGCTGCCTTATAACGCGCAGGGGTGTCGAGACGTCATGATTGAATGGCACGGTAACGAGACCTACTTATCGACAGAGGGAGGTCGAGTATTGTGGGTTAACTATATGACGTCAGAGTCATGGTCCAGGGAGGGGGGGGGGGGGGGGGGGGGGGTGACGTCAAAGACTTTGCCCTGAGGCGAGAATTTTCATGCAAGTCGGTTTTTAAATGGGACTAAAAAAAAATAGTTGAAACTCACAACATCGATGTAGATATTTTTGTTTCTGTAGTTAAATTGAAAAAAAATAGCCCAAACCTAAACCCTGCGTTCGAGTCAACATTTGATAGTTATTTTTAGACGAGCTTTAGCTTTGACGTACTAAAAAAAATTGGTGTCCGTTTTTTTTTTTTTTTTTTTTTTTTCAATTTTTTTTTGGTCGGTTCTCTACAGGTCAAACGGCTACAGCTATCAACTTCAAACTTTTTTCCAATATGGTTCCTTATCTAACTTAGATCTGTATAGTTTTGTGGTATTATCGGGTGGTCACTTTTTTTTATGAATTTTTGAAATTTCAAAAATACCCATTAGAATAACACAGCGGATTTTTTTTTTTTTTTTATTTTCCAAAAAACTGAAATTCTGCTTGGAGTTGGATTACATTTTGATACACATTTCTGGAAACTTTCAACTTGATCGGGTCAGCCATTTTGAAGAAAAAAACATAAAATGTGCTAAATTGGTACCACTCGAAGCAGTTTTACCCATACTATTACTATCCACTCGTCCAACAACGCATATAAGGCGTTTTCCTAGTGCTAAACAAAAAAATAATAGCGTCGTATAGCTCCACACCGACATATACTTGACTGACGCTACTTTATCATATCATAGCACGGGTCGGTAACTGAAACATGACGTCACAAATAGTAGCGTTCCCATTGGTCACTTTTAGTTCCATTTAAAAACCGACCCGCTGAAAAGTTCTCGCGCCCGGGGGTGATGTTATAATCCCATATAGGCCCCAACGCAAGGCTCGCTTTATTACCCAAAGGTCGCCAGTTCGAATCTCGCTATAGTAAAACGATGTTGCTTTCATGAAATAATGTTTTTGATAATGTTCTAGTATCCTTATTTGTTTTCTGAAATACAAAATTAATATAGGAAGTTATATGCCGTAAGAAGTACAATTACGGGATATTGGTTAGGGCACAGATAAGCTATAGGGTTAAGGTTAGTTGGGGTTTAAGTCTTCTTGAATGTTCGTATATAATATGGATATTTCCTTATCTCTATAATCAAGATAAACTTATATAGGCCTATATATATATATATATATATATATATATATATATATATATATATATATATATATATATATATATATATATATGGAATAATTTAGCCATGTCGTAAAAGATACGTCTCGACCGGGAATCGAACCCGGGACCTTACTTATCTCGGTGGGAGCTCAGTGGGAGAGCATCGGACCAGCAATCTGAAGGTCCCGGGTTCGATTCTCGGTCGAGACGTATCTTTTACGACATGGCTAAATTATCCCACACATCTCGAGATTGGATCGTATCCAAGAAGTTTAATTATCACATATATATAATATATATATATATTCTCGCTATTGAAACCCGAGTTGGATTCAACATTGAAAGCCATTTGTCGTCCATTTCCGGTTAAGTGGTTCAGCTATTCCCTGTTCCGGTTCGTTTACCGCGAACGTGTTGGGTGTTAGAGGTTAGACTGAGTGAGATGGAGTCGCGAGGAAAAGACATAATGATCTCCAGTCCGAGTTCATCTCACTCAACAATGAGATGGGTAGTCCAGTGGCTAGCACTAGCTCTGTCTTCATTCATTACGAATGTCTCTTGTTTTCTAGTTCAATTGATTTTTGTTTCATTTCTTTTCGGAATAGTTATATCAATGCATGGATGTCGTTTTAGAGAAATATCAGTTTTTTGGTGATAAGTTCCGAGAAGTAGCCTATGACTATGAGATATCCAAATAATGATTTTTGTTTGTTTCTATACTATTTCAGTCGAATAAATAAATAGGAATAATAACAGGAAATATGTTTACATATGCCTATGAGTAGAGAGAATTTCATATCGATTCGAAATAAGTTGTTCATATATCCCTATATCGACTAGCCGACATTTATAGCGAATCTTAGTTCCAAATATGTCGTTATGGTATTTTATTTTTCAATAAATGCGTTTGTATTTGTCTTCAATTCGGTATCCTTGTGATCAATAATACGGGCGCTAATAACCCAGATGTTGTGCGCCCTTAAACAACACTAATCAATCAATAATTGTAATCAATAATCGCACTCACCCCGTCCGGCGTGTACTTGGACAACGGTCCGGCGCCGCTGAATTCTTCCAACACATCTTTCAACTTCTTCGTCGAGTCTAAAACAGAACAAGAGACAAATTAACATCAGCTGGAGTCCAAGGGAGTCGATTGGGCGGAATACAATTGTTTTGTGATAACTTTTGATAGATGTGAGATATCGAAATTCTGATAGAAAGGATACACAGATATTATCAATAATCGTGTTGGCTCAAGTAATAAGGTAACTGCTTATCTCACATCGCATAATTGTCAGGCGCATACGGCTCAAAAATGAATTTTTTGAGCCGTATGCGCCTGACAATTAGGTGATATATAAGGTACTTATAGTTATTAGACGAGCTTTAGCGAGGGTTCAATTTGACATACTGAAAAAAATGGTGTTCATTTTTATGTTTTTCTTTTTTCTTTTATGATTTTTGTCGGTTCTAACTTTTTTTTCATCATGGTTCCTAACTTGAATCTGTATAGTTTGTGGCATTATCGGGGGGTAACTTTTATTTTCATGAATTTTATGAATTTCAAAAATACCCATTAGAATAACACAGTTGAATTACATTTTGATACTCATTTCTGGAAATTTTCAGCTTGATCGGGTCAGCCATTTTGATGACAACATAAAATGTGGTAAATTGGTACCACTCGAAGCAGTTTTTACCCATAATATCCACACTATTACTATCCGCTCGTCTAACAACGCATATGGCGTTTTTCTAGTTACCTACTATCCTGAAGGTAATGAAAATATCTGTGTTCCCTCTTTATTAAAATGTCGATATCTCATACCGTTCAGAAACTCAGCTTCAGTCATAATAATATTCTGAGCCAGATGTTTTTCCAATTACGTATTTAGTTCTGTATAGGTAGTTGGCAATCGCCTCACAAGATATTGTTCCTATTTCGAAAAGCAATCACAAATAACTCCTGGAAAACAATGTTTGCTTTTCACGAAGCACGCAGAAACACGAATTCAATTGAATTTCTCTCTTCGTATAAAAAAGGATCCCATTACAAAGAGACTGTATGTTCGACAGAAGTTCATTTCGTTATATATTTTTTCCGTTGAAAGTAATTCAATATTTCGCTTGTTTTTCTTCCCGTTTTTTTTTCTTCCTGTTGCTGTCTTTGGTTTCCGGTTATCTTTTTTCTCCATTCAGTTGGTATTTATCTACTTCCGGTTCGTTGGGTTTCACAATAGTGACGTAATCGGAGTATTTATCTATCAGGGTTCATTTATAGTGGGAACAATATTACTATATTGGGTTTTAAGGACGCACTGTAATGATAGCGAAGATCTATTGGCGTTGGATGGATGCCTTTTTAATTAATACTAGGAAAACGCCATATGTGCGTTGTTAGACGAGCGAATAGTAATAGTATGGGTAAAAATGGGTAAAAACTGCTTCGAGTGGTACTAATTTAGCACATTTTATGTTTTTTCTTCGAAATGGCTGACACGATCGAGCTGAAATTTTTTAGAAATGTGTAACAAAATGTGATTCAACTTCACGCGAAATTTCATTTTTTTGGAAAATGAAAATATTTTCTTTTTTTTTTCGCCATGTTATTCTAATGGGAATTTTTGGAATTTCTTAAATTCATAAAAAAAAGTTACTCCCCGATAATGCCACAAAACTATACAGATCTAAGTTAGATGAGGAACCATATTAAAAAAAAGTTTGGGGTTGATATATGTAGCCGTTTGACCTGTGGAGAACCGACAAAAAAACATAAAAAAAAAAAAAAACATAAAAACGAACACCAATTTTTTTCAGTATGTCAAATTGAATCCTCGCTAAAGCTCGTCTAATGACATTCTACCCCAGTGAATTCAATCAGTTTTAAAATAATAAGTCAATGAATAAAAAGAATGTGATTAAATTCATTGACGTATAATCTCAAAACTGGTTGAATCCACAAAAATGAAATGTCATATTAATTAAAGAGCATAAAATTATCTTGGAGATGTGAACTTTTCATTCAATTACACTGGTTTTTGAAAACGGAAAAAAAATAGTAAAGATAAATTTCTCGATTTGTGTAAGCACCGTGCACACCCCCCCTTAACGCGTCTATTCCACGCAACATCAATATTTCGTTTATTCATCCGATACCGGAAATCAGATTCCTTCTTGAAAGAGTCGACACCCAGGGCTACCAACGTAGCGGAAGTCAGCTGTGAGAATTATTGAAATAGCTAGAGATTTTTCACTCGTTATAAAGATACGCCGGGGAGTGATTTGAGAGTTGAAAGGTTGGCAAGAATGGAAGTGGAATTCGTCTCGTGGGAAGACATTTAAAACATCGTCGTTTGAGGAACGCTGAATGTTGGATTAGTTCAAAGTGTTGAGTGAGGAGTAATACAGTATGAGTCTAATTTGTATTTATTTTTGAGGGTATTCAGTCATCTGGAAATGTAAAATAATACGTCTGACAAATTACTGTATTTTGAATTAAATAGTGCAGAACCACTGAAGTGAATTGATATTTAATTGACGAGAAAAAAAAGAATGTTTGGTCCAGTTTTTTTTTCCATGTACCGGTAAAATCATTGGGGAAATTCGTGCTATACAGTTATTCCAGAACAATGAATGTAAAATTTTGAAACTTGTCAAGTCAATATTCACGAATGAAAATGTGGAAAAACTACTTCTGACAAATTATATCGTTTCAATTACATCTAATGAGAACCAAATCAGAATATTCTGTCCCTTTTTTCCGTGTACCGGTAAAATAATCGAAAAAACTCGTTTCATGCTGGAATTCCACGAAAATAATTGGTAAATTTTGATACCACAAAGTCTGTTGGTATCACTACCATGGGCGTGGCAGCGGGGGGCAAGGGGTTGCACTTGCCCCCCCCCCTGTAACCAGGCAGAAATTTATTTGAAAAATGGATTTTTTTGGTTTTAAATGTTTTTCGAAACTTTGTAAGTACCGACTTAGGGTGACATATTTTAACATGTCTTGTTACGCGTGTGGTCATGAGTCTGATGTGACTGGGGTGGGTAGACAAGGATTTACCTTCGCCGACTGACGAATATGATTTATTAGGCTATTCTTAATTCCTGGAAATTTTGATATTGGGTATCATATACAGACCAATCAGATTCTAATAAATATCTAAAAAATGAATAGGATCAACTACTTGCATAGAATTCAACCAATTCAACATTATCTGTCTTCTCTCTCTATGAAAATCAAAATCTAAATAAATAGTCACCATAAAACACCATAAAACGATGGAATTTCAAAAAATCCTCTTGGGGAGCCCTCTCCCCCACTCCCATTGGGGCTTGTGCATTTTCGAATTTGGGATATTTTGCCCCCCTTTAAATTTCTTCCTGCCGACGCCCATGATCACTACATCATGTACTTTATTCATTTTTTTTATATTGGGTTTAACGACGCACTGTTATGATAACTGAGATCTAATGGCGTCGGATGGATGATCAATGAGATGATGGGATGATGTGATGAAGGTTCTTGGGTAATGGGAAGGATCGTGGGAAGGAAGCGGGAAGGAACCGTCACAGCATTAGCCTGGACTACAGAGGGAAACCATGAAAAACCTCTGTAAAGATGGTCAGCGGCGGGGATCGAACTGGGTTCGGAATTCTCCTCGCCTCCCGGATCACATGAAACGAGTGCGTTAACCACTGCGCTGCATGTGCCGGTTACTACTTTATTCATATTAGTTTTGAGAACAGTGGTTTAGTTGTTTGCGAAAGGAATGCACGAACCCTTCAGGGTGAATGGTTTGGCTGAAAGGTTTTCCAAGTTGAAAAGAACGCAGTTGTTTGTACTCTTGCGTCGCTGAATACGCGTTGTAGTAGACCCTTTAATAACATTCTGTTTTATAAAATAAACCGAACTTGATTAATAACGAATGAGCTGAACGAATTGTTTGCTACCGCTCTGGTGTAAACGTAGTGTACGCAGTGCGTAAACGCAGTGTGTAAACGCAATGCGTATAAATCTGCTGTTTGACTTTTGAGAGCGTATTTAGCGCGTGTTAAGTCAAGTACTTGTTATTTGCGAGTTGTTATTTGTATTGCAGTTTGGAGTTGATATTATGGTTATAGAATAATTTATTTATGAAAGTGAACAATATAGAATGTTATTAAATTGTATACTGGGACCTCCTAGGCATTGGTCATTTAATTCGGATAACTTTATTGACGCAACGAATTCGGTATTTATTTGTCATAACTTGGTTTTATTATTCCACACATGAAAATACATGGAAATGTCCAATAAAACAAATTAGAGTACATGGGAGTCGATTTAGCGTAATATCAGTGTTTTTGATTACTTTTGAACGGTGATTTTAAAATAAATCATTCGAACCCTCTTCGATTGAAACACGTGTTTTTGGAGGCTATTTTATTATTGGTACGATTATCACGCCCACATAAGATTAGGTAGGGAGACGCTACTGCTTTATGACGTATCACTAGGAAAACGCCATATATGCGTTGTTACTTGTTAGACGAGCGGATAGTGATAGTATGGGTAAAAATGGGTGAAAACTGCTTCGAGTGGTACCTTTTAGCACATTTTATGATTTTTCTTCAAAATGGCTGACCCGATCAAGTTGAAAATTTCCAGAAATGTATATCAAAATGTAATTTAACTTCACGCAGAATTTCATTTTTTTTGAAAATAAAAATAGTTTCTTTTTTTTCCTCTGTGTTATTTTAATGGGTATTTTTGGAATTTCTAAAATTCATAAAAAGAAAGTTACCACCCGATAATGCCAAAAACTATACAGATCTAAGTTAGATGAGGAACCATATTGAAAAAAAGTTTGAAGTTGAAAGCTGTAGCCGTTTGACCTGTGGAGAACCGACAAACATATATATATATAAAAAAAAAACGAACACCAATTTTTTTAGTACCGTATGTCAGATTGAATCTTCACTAAAGCTCGTCTAAATATAATGAGGGCTGTTTGTTAATACAGATCATCTCCAAGAAAATTGTATGCTATTTATTAATATGACATTCTATTTTTGTGAATTCAATCAGTTTTAAGATAATGTGTCATTGAATTTCTACACACTATTGGTATTCATTGACGTATAATATCTTGAAACTGATTGAATTCACAAAAATAGAATGTCCTACTAATTCAAGAGCATAAATTTATGTTGGAGATGATATAATTTTGAACTTTTCATCCAACTAAACTGGCGAACATAGAAGAAATTGATAAATATGAATTTCTCTGGTGCCGTGCATGCATCCTGTTACATGTTACAACTTACAACATTAGTCCCTCGGCTTTTCAACAAGTAGATTAAAACCTGGTGAACTCCATAATAACCACGTTTATACTCACTACTATCAACTATTCATCATCAAATTATCAAAGAGACAAATTTTCAAAGTTCCACAATTAGAATATTCTCTGTTATCTGCAGAAGCATAAATTTAATTAATTCCAACATCACACATTTTTTTTGCTACTGAATAAATTGTTCGTTCTATTAAAATGCCCTTTGTCCGTATGAAGCGACGTGCATGGGGTAATGTAGATTTAATTAAAAACTATGTGCTTTATTCCCCCGTGGTTTGCTCTCCTTTGAAGATGAGTACGCGATAGCCAATGTGTAGCCTTGACGTATATGCAGTGGTTAATTTGTGCCGGAACGCACTGCAACGGCGTTCCGGTTCCTTTTCTGAAACATGAACGGCGTTCCTGTTCCTTTTCTGAAACATGAACGGCGTTCCTGTTCCTTTTCTGAAACCGGAACGGTGTCCCGGGTCCTTTTCTGAAACCGGAACGGCGTTCCGGTTCCTTTTCTGAAACATGAACGGCGTTCCTGTTCCTTTTCTGAAACCGGAACGGTGTCCCGGGTCCTTTTCTGAAACCGGAACGGCGTTCCGGTTCCTTTTCTGAAACATGAACGGCGTTCCTGTTCCTTTTCTGAAACCGGAACGGTGTCCCGGGTCCTTTTCTGAAACATGAACGGCGTTCCTGTTCCTTTTCTGAAACCGGAACGGTGTCCCGGGTCCTTTTCTGAAACCGGAACGGTGTCCCGGGTCCTTTTCTGAAACCGGAACGGTGTCCCGGGTCCTTTTCTGAAACATGAACGGCGTTCCTGTTCCTTTTCTGAAACCGGAACGGCGTCCCGGGTCCTTTTCTGAGACCGGAACGGCGTCCCAGTTCCTTCTATGAAACCGGAACGGCGTCCCGGTTCCTTTTATGGAACCGGAACGCAAGTTTGTTTCAAAATGATAAAATATCGAAGATTGAGTGTTTTTATTCATCTACAGGTTACAACTTACAAAAAGAAAACAATAATTTCGAATTCAATTACTCAACACAATGTAAAGAATAAACTAATAATTCACGAAATAATAACTCGCTTTGAGAAGAAGAAAATTTTAATATTTTCATTATTTTGACTTTTCATATTTTCATTCTATTATTCTTTGTCATCTTTCTGTCTCTTTCCATTTGTTACAACTCTTGTCTTGCATGATAAATTTTAATATTCACAAAAACAAATAAATGAAGAATGCCTTTCATGAGCTCATGCACTTCTCAGTGATAAATTAAGTATATCCAGTTCATCTATTTGTTACAACGAACTGTGAAATCATAACGTAGCGTCTATAAATCCCCAGACGTCGTCGCAGACAATACGTCTAGGGCACAAGCCGTCTATTACCAGCTTTCCCATACAAGTCTCATGCCATTTCAGTACATTAGAACAGTACGCTTTTTGCATTTCAAAATACACTCACGAGACATGCATTAGTAAGAATCTATCATTCATTTAATACTGAGGAAAACGCTACAAAAGCGTCGAGTGTAGGATGAGAGATGACTGCGAAATTATTTCCGTAGCTTTTCTGCTGGGGCCTAATTAAATATTTTTTGTTTTGATGTGTAAAACTGTGGTTATATCTCTTCAAAGTTAATTTTGTGATTTTGTGAAATATTGAGAACATATCGATCAAAATGAATACCGCGGATTATTAAGAAATAAATCCAATACAAGAATCCGTACGCATCTTTCGATCGGTCGAGACGTATCTTTTATGACATGACTATAACGTCCTCGATGTATATACACGTCTCATACGTATTTATATATATATATATATATATATATATATATATAATATATATATATATATATGTTATGTAGATCTCTCGGTTTGACCGAGTTCGCCCTTTTGGGAGAGAATTGTGGTCCCACTTGGGTCTTTGTCTTCTTGGCCAACGGTTCGGCAGGATGTGACCTGCCATCTTCAGGGATTGAAAAGTAGGATGAAAAACATAAATATATATATATATATATATATATATATATATATATATATATATATATATATATATATATATATATGTGTGTGTTTTTCATGTATACCTTTATTTATTTATTTTTTTTCTCTTCACAACCAGTCCGTATATGCACCACTATGAATATAATAATCACTAGACTGATGGAAGAGGATTATTATTAGTCAAGTTATGAATAGAGAGCAAACACATGTGCTTTCAGCTCTCCTTCCCTTCATTCGTTTTATTCTCTATTAAAAATTTGCTACCAAAATATCTCATCTACTTACGTCCGTGATACATTATACATTCTGAACACTGATTGATGCAAGCCCTTGCTTTCCACTGGCTAATGAAACGGGTTCTTCACAAATAAAGTGTTATGTAAAGTACAGCAACGATCAAAGGCAAATGTGTGTATATATATAATATATATATATATATATATATATATATATATATATATATATATACATATATATATATATATATATATATATATATATATATATATATATATATATATATATATATACATACATATATATATATGAAATTTATACATATTTATACATGTAATATATACATGTAATTTATATATATATATATACATGTATATATATATATATATATATATATATATATATATATATATATATATATATATATATATATATACATGAATATATGAATATGCAGGTTCTTTCAGATTCTTTAAGAACCTAGAATGCTTTCAAATATATATAATTATATACATGATATGAACTATACATGCTACATTCACTAGTGAAGTGTGTTCAACATTATACAAGCAGCTATATTTGATTCAAGCTTTGGAATGCCGATGTACATGTTCTTATCATGTATGCTATTTCAATATCAGATGGAAATAAATTAAATCATATTTTTCATTCCCTTCGAAAAGTAAAATGTATTCAGTTTTCAAATGTATGTTTTTGAACTAGGAAATATTGATGAAGTATGGAAAATCTTTATTGGAATTCTCTAAATGGAATGCAATAATAATCTGACAATGTATATGGAGATTTGATTCCACATATTTGAAATGTTTTACTAAAAAATTGAAATATTGATAGTAATTTTGTGTTTTCTGTCAATACTCTTGTGAAAATAATTCAATTACATGTAGCGTAGCGATAGTAATATTATATTCTTCTACCTAAACTTCTGTATTATTATTTTTGCTCTCACTTTGTAGCACGTAGCTGTATAGCTATAATATTAGCTATAATACGTAGCTATAATATTAGTAATTCCAGTTGATATAATAATTCCAATAAGTTAACCTAATTCTAAATCATTGGTAGGCCATTTTCAGTGTATTTGCTGTAGCAATACATAGCTCAATTGTAAATAATTGCATTGTTATAACCCTGCTTCTATTATTATTATTCATATAATAATATTTATCCAGTATCTAATATAATTCTATAGTTTCACTTTTGTGTAATACATTTTTGCATATTTCAATTGATATTGTGTATTTCAAGTTCTATAGGCTCTAGTGATGGTTGAGGTTGGGTGGGTAAGGTTTGTGTCGAATGACATTTCTGAAGGGGAGGAGTGAAAACTCCCACTTTTACTTCTGTATAGGTTGCTCAAGAAGCGATAGTTTTTGGAACGGTTGGTTTTTAGTGCAGTTGGTATACCTTCTCCAATTATCACCCAATCCACTAACTACCACAGTCCGTAAAACCAGACTTTATATCCACAATAGAAGACGGTTCCGAACGACCGTCCCAAACTATCCCACACTACTAACGCACGGGTGATTCGGGCCTTCCAATTCTTACTTGGATATGACTATATCAGATCTCACTCGATATTCAAATATAAAAACTCGAAATCGTGTCTGAATAAGTCAGTACTTTTCTTCGTGATGACAAAAGTGAATAGAAAGAATACAATTTGTAGAACATCACGACCAGAAGTTTCAATATGTTCTATCAACCTACCAATATGCCGATAAACTCCCCCCCCCCCCCCCCCCCCCCCCCACACCGCCTCCAGGGGGCAGGGGGCTCTGATGGATATTACATTTCAGAATCAATTTCTTCATTTTATTATTCACAGAAACGCAATACGGAGAATTTCCCAGCACATAACCTATATCTCGCTTTAATCCGACTGTACACGAAGTATTCAATTAAATGTCAGACAAATCAGTTGTTCGCTAGAAATACGAGAACTGACGATCCCGATCAACCGTTTCCCACATCTATTAATAATAGCGATCGGATGTTTCGACGAGGCAATTCTCGTGTGCAGTTCGATCGGTAGTTTTACTTATTCATCATTATTGTCGGTCGGATGTGTCGGTCCGTCAATATTGGAAAGTTTTTTTGGTCGTTTTTATTGGAATATTGTATTTGATTGCATCATCAATCATCCCGATCACGATTGACTCGACATTTTATTGAATTATCGAAGGGAATCGAACTCGGTACGCGAGAAAGATTATCAATCAAATGTAATAATACGTAATGAAATGAATGTCTGGTGGGTATAAACGGCGGGGGGGGGGGAGACGTGAATTTAAGTGATGTCTGATTCTCGTTAAAGACCAATCAGAATAGATTATTAAAATCGTGAATTCCATCCAATGAACGAGTCGTGATGGAAATAATTTACATTTTCTGACATCTCGTAGTTATATAACTAAATTTTGATTCCGGCTAGAACCATCATCAATTGGGCTGGATCATCACTAAATGGGCTATAACCATCATCAATTGGGCTGGATCATCACTAAATGGGCTATAACCATCATCAATTGGGCTGGATCATCACTAAATGGGCTATAACCATCATCAATTGGGCTGGATCATCACTAAATGGGCTAGAACCATCATCAATTGGGCTAGAACCATCATCAATTGGGCTAGAACCATCATCAATTGGGCTAGAACCATCACCAAATGGGCTAGAACCATCATCAATAGGGCTAGAACCATCACCAAATGGGCTAGAACCATCACCAAATGGGCTAGAATCAACATCAAATGGGCTAGAATCAACACCAAATGGGCTAGTTCCATCACCAAATGTATTCAGGATGTGGTGAAGTTCACTTCTCGGGTTTATTTTTCAGTCACCTCCGTCAACAAACTTTAATCAGAATATTAAAAAAACGTTTCTTTTCGAAAATGAGATGGAATTTCCATGGAAACTTGATACAGTTTGTTGAGAAGTGTCAACTTTGTCAACTTTTCAATGTTCTCGGCGCTGTTAGTGACGAAAGTGTCATGTTATACGTAATATGATATTCAATTTCATTTTCATTCTATTTTCTTTTTATTCCACATTTCCATATATAAACAATGTAACATACAACATAAGAAATAATAATAAAATAAAATATGTATTTCTTCAAAAACTCTGAAATCTTGGGTAATCAAAACTGACGTTTGAAAAACTACAAAAATAAATTAAAAATAATAGGTTGAAGATTAGTTTGATGAAAAAGAAGTAGTATATAGGTACTCATTGAAGAAAGAATAATGTAATGTATAATGTTCACTTTATTCATTGGGAGTGTGGTGCAATTGTTCCTCAATGCGTCATAAAAACGGCAAAAAATGATGAAAATATGAAATATAATATTGGTATAATATAATGAGGTGCATGTCGCCGGAAGCCCCAAAATCGATTTTGATTTTTTCGCCGATGCCGCTTTTTCGCTAATATAATGGTATCATGGTACAATGATATGATATGATAATGGTATGATATGATCTATTCACCTAACCATCAGTGTATACGTCACAACATGCGGACGTTGTTGTTGTTGTTGTTGTTGTTGTTGTTGCGCGCATCCTGAATTAAGCTCCATCAACCTAATCCAGCCAACTTAATCAACCGAACCTATCAAAACTAATCTAAACTTATCAAACATAGCAAACAGCCTTAACTAATTTGATCTAATTTAAAACTAATCTAAAACCAACTTCAAGTCCGGCGGATATCCATTTCGATGATATGATTAAATACATGGTCTTTCATAAGATATCCGCATCCAGAAACTCGTATTACAGCAATTATATACGATGATCCGCGTTAATCTCATTGGTGGAGGTGCCGGGTTTCAGGAACGCAACAATGTTACATGGAATCACCCAGTTCTGTGCGTGTGTGTGTGTGTGTGAGAGCGGAACGCCGGCGCGCGCACACTGACATTGTTTTGAGAAATGCGTGATTTGAAATGAAATAATTTAAAACGTGTTTTCATTCATCAGATAGATATAAATGATAGGAGAAAATTGTTGCAGAGATGGATTCACGTCTTCCTGAATTCGATAGTAACCGAATGAAGTATATTTTATATGATCAAGGTGTATGGAGTTTTTTTATTATACTTCATATAGACATCTCGCTCATCCTACAACGCTTAGGGCCCATATAACAAATAATAAAAATGTGTTAATTAAGCTAATTATCAATTGGGGTACAAAAATAACATTGATAACCAAGGGTAATAACAAGTTAATCCACTAATTATCACTTAATCAACAAATTTACTATTCGTAAAACGGGACCTTTTACTGCGTTTGCCTAGTATTAAAAAAAAAACACAGTGAAAGTATTGAAAATAATACGACCGACCGACCAACCCTATCACGTCGATTCTGAAGTGGAGAATGATTTTGACGATAAACCAGAATACTAACAAACAATTCAAAACCCCTACGAGTGATTCCAATTATTTCTAATAACAGAAAAATGGGGAAATTTTCCATAAGTAAATAGGATTAACGATTTGTTTGGTGGTAGAAAGTTGGCACAACCTGCCACGTTGGCTGTGAGTAACAAGGAGCGACGAAGCGAGAGTGAGCGCGAGAATGAGGATGAAAGAAGTTCAAGGAAGGGAATTGTATACAATATGCCTCGTTCAGTATAACGCTGATTGGCTCAAAACGTTAGAGCTAACGTTTCACGCTGACGTTTCACGCTGACGTATATATGCCAACAGAGACCTGGGATTAGGAGAACGGAGAACGAAGAAAATGAATGCCAGTTACGTGAAAAATCTTTCCTTTCTTTGTTTTACTTTTTTTTTTTTCGATTTCGAATATAGACTTCTGATATAGACGCTAAAAAGCTGTGAATGTAGATTTATACTAGGAAAACGCCGAATGTGCGTTGTGAGATGAGCGTAGAAGTATGGAAATCTGGAATTGAAAGATACTGTCAGCTCAATCTACATCTACAAAACTTGGATTACTTCAAACGCTGAAAAACCTTACTTGCGACTTGTTGCTATTTATAGAGCAACCTGTCGCATATAGACTTTGCCGAGGGGTTAACAACTTGACATTTTAGTGTACACCTGATTTTTGATTTTTTTTTATTCTTTTGATTTTTCTCGATTTTTTTGATTTTTTTTTGATTTTTTCGATTTTTTATGATTTTTTTTATTTTTTGTGATCTTTTTGTGATTTTTGTGTTTCTTCCTGATTTTTCTTGATTTTTCTTGATTTTTTTTATTTTTGTGATTCTATTTTATTTTTTTGATTTTTCGTGATTTTTTTGGATTTTTTCGATTTTTTTTTATTTTTCGATTTTTTTGCAATTCTTTCTGATTTTTCTTGATTTTTTTATTTTCTTCGATTTTTCGTGATTTTTTTGATTCCATTTGATTTTTTGATTTTTCGTGATTTTTGTTGATTTTTCGGATTTTCTGTGATTTTTTTCATTTATCGTGATTTTTTTGATTCTTCTGAATTTTTTTTGATTTCTTGATCTTTTGAATTTTTGATTTCTCTAGATTTTTTGTTTTCTCTCAATTTTTTCTGATTTTTCTTGATTTTTTTATTTTTCTCGATTTTTTTGATTTTTCTCGATTTTTTTTGATTTTTCGTGATTTTTATGATTTCTCTCGATTTTTTTGATTTTTCTCGATTTTTTTGATTTTCCGTGATTTCTTTGATTCTTATGATTTTTCTTGATTTTTCTCGATTTTTCTCGATTTTTCTTGATTTTTTTGATTTTCCGTGATTTTTTTGATTTCTCTCGATTTTTTTGATTTTTCTTGATTTTTTTGATTTTCCGTGATTTTTTTGATTTTTTTTTCAAGTGTACACCTGATTTTTTTAGTTGTTAACCCCTCGGACTTTGCATTACATGTTTTGAGCCTGATATTCGATGAAATGTATACTTTTATTGCGTTTTCTTCGTTGTCACATCCGATTGTTGCACAAATGATTGGAAATGTGTATGAATCTGAAAGCTTTTGAAAAATTTTCTTTTTGAAGTATTTTCCCCTGGGATATTCTCATGGGGATTTTCCGAACTTTCCAAATTTTTTCCGGAAAAACCTTTCAACCGATTTTCCTGAAAAACAATCCCAACCAATTCTGGTATAACACTAATTCGGAAAAAAAAGTTTCGAGTTGATTGATTATTTTTCCTGACCTGTACGCCATGTACAAAATTACACAAAAAAAATGAATAAATAAATAAACATAAACCAAGCCCAACATTTTTCGGTATATGTAATGAAAATCGTCGCTACTCTCATCTGATTACTATATTCCCCTATATTCCCTCTGTTTTTCCACCAGTCAAGTTTTTAAAGAATTTTCCACAGAAACGATTATAACTTTTATGATTTTACAGCCTCGTAAGCATAATAAGACGTGTTTTAAGAAGATTATGTTTCCCGCTCAAATGTTGAGTACATCTTACATTATTATCGTCTGAAGATAGAACACGAGCGCTATTTTATTACCTACTTGGGAAGTAGAATTTAATTTGTAAGGAGCGTTATATTAAAACGTTATGACTATGTGAAATTAAAATTCAATGTCGTATTATATATTTATGTGATGTTGAAATTGGTATCTACACTGAAGAATATTGCATCAAAGTCTTTGATTATATTCTGTATTGGCATCAATGATAACAGAATATTATTTACAAAGTAATGAACAATTGTAAATATTCGATCATTAATCAGAATAGATGTTATATTCATTTTGTTCTTCAATTAGGTTAGTAATAGTGAAGAGATCCATCCCACACTTATGGAGCTTTGTCTGTTTCTTCTCTGTTTGTTTGTATCCTCAATACAGGTCGCAGGGTTTGACTTATCAACATAAAACTTCGTATGTACATGTATACTTGTTCAAACTAGAAATGTATGATTTTTAGGTTGAATAGGTTAGACTATTTTTGAGAAATATCATCCTAAAGTTCATGAGGCTGGGCAAGAAAATTTGAAAAATCTCGTCGAAAATATTCAAATTTTTCCTAGATCTGAACTAACTAGGTAAACGCAGAATATGCATTGTAAGATGAGTGAGATAATATGTAAAGTATAATCAAAAACTCTACACACCTTGATTTATATAAAATATACTTCATTCGGGTACTATCAAATCTAGGGAGCCGTGAATCCATATCTGCAACATTTTCTGCTTCTATTTCTATCTATTCAATGAATCAAAATTATTTATAAAACCATTTTCTTCAAAACGACTAGTCCGAATTGAATGAAAACTCGTGATTATGTGTATCATTCATGTGTTTACATTCAGTGAAAATTTCACCGACGCCAATAGATCGCAGCCATCAGTCAAGTACGTCGTTAAACTCAATATAAATATGAATGACTTCATATCCAGTGCTTCCACATCCAAGTCACGGACAACAATACATAATACAACGAATTAACCCAATCAATACTCGATTTAACGCTGGCAGATATATTCCAGCAATAACAACTAATACATACTAATTACCTTGTGCTTACGTCACGCGGTTTCACAGGGACCCGGCTGGACTGCTAAGGGGAATCAACGGGAGTAGAGTGTAGGCGTATTGTGTCCAGTCTCCCCCTGAACCAATATCTCGTCCTCTCTCTCTCTCTCTTTTTCTCCATCTCTCTCTATCTCTCCATATATATGATCAACACGGATCCCTGAAGATGACAAGTGCTATCTTGTCGAAACGTCGGAACAACACTTGTATCCTAAGGAGCAAAGGTGGTTGTCCCGAGAAAAGAGTTTAACACACACATATATATATATATATATATATATATATATATATAAATAAAAAAATACATATACATATATGGGCGTTTTTGTCCAGTCTCCCCCTGAACCAATATATATATATATATATATATATATATATATTCGAGGTCCTGTTTCACATGATCTTGAACTCTAGTAAGCTATAAAGTTCTTCCCTGACTCTTGATCCCGTGGCTGAATGAAATACGGGAGAGCCAGAATCTCTGGATACCAACTCGAATCTTCACCCTTGAACCCACTGGATTAGAGTGTTTTCATATTATTATATAATCAAACTCCCTCCCCCCCCCCCCCCCCCCCCCCCTCCCTGAGTTCAGGGACGACTGGAGGCAATCGCTTATTCTAATACACAATCCTGTTGTATCTCCGTATCCCGCGGGATTGTTCTGGAATATCGGGCGTCTGTTGGTGACGTAACCCGATTCAGGGAGACGTGATGGAGGTCAGATATATGATTCCTGAGGGAAGAGAGGGGAGAGCTGTTTTATAGGCCTATACTAATTGGTTGTGGATGTTAGTGTCTGACTTTCTGTTGTTTTGTTTTGTGGTTTTGAAATTTATCTGAGATTATTCTCTGATCGACCTGAAATTGACCTGAAAGTCATTTAGAATTTGTCTAAAATATATCTTGAAGTCACCTATAAGTCTATCTCAAATTCATCTAAAACTCTTATCTATAATTTGTCTGTAATTCATTTAAAATGCATAGAAAATTGTTCTGAAATTCATGTGAAATCAATCGAAAATTGATCGAAAAAATTATTCTAGAATTCATTTTGAAGTTATTTATAATTTATCCAAAATTATTTCGCATGAGTTCTTGTAAAATCCATATAATAAATATTTTTATTCAAAATTTCTATAATTTGTTTACCTACAAAAATCATTCGTGGGCCCATTTATGAATGTACCAGATTTATCTCAGTATAACTTCTAGAAATGAACATATTTCTATCATAGTGGTGAATAAATAGTTTTTTCCATCAATTAATCAACGATAATTTCAAGCTTTACTAATCCGAGAAAATTCAAGAATCATGAAAAATAAAACGTTTCTATAAATATTAATATTGAGTAGATATTCTGAAATGTTCCAACCAATCCTCGTCATCCCTTTTTATCTCGATACAATTCTCAACTAGGATCCGAGAAGTAAAATAACAAACTTCAAAAACTATATTCCCTAAGATAATATTATTGGATTCCATAAACCGGTTATCTCACCTAAGATTTTATTCCATTGTTTCATCGCCCACGTTCTATCATTGCCTCTAGGTATAAAACTTCATCGGCAACACAAAGAACATATAAAAAAAAACATATATCTATAAATAAACTCAAATCGGATAAAATACATCTTTTCATTGTAAATAGAATCCAATATATTTATTCTTATACGTGTATTACTACCAACTGTAAGCCGATGAAAACAACAGATAAGCCGTTGTTTATTTTATCGGAAAACCATTCCAGGTGTAGAATAAAATGTACATTTTCGTTTTACAATGTTGGTTTATCTGGTTAGTTGCCTGTAAACAGTTTCCGGCTACACTGTGGCACGTATTGAAAAGACCCCCTGGCCCGAACATGACTTATGTTGTTTTTCTCCGCACCAGTACAGCACTAACGATAAAATGAGCGGCACTAACGAGCACTAACACATCTAGGATGATGACGTGCTCCTGCCCCGCACATGACTTATGCCGTTTTTCTACGAACCAGTAAAGCACTAACGATAAAATGAGCGGCACTAACGAGCACTAACACATCTAGGATGATGACGTGCTCCTGCCCCGCACATGACTTATGCCGTTTTTCTACGAACCAGTAAAGCACTAACGATAAAATGAGCGGCACTAACGAGCACTAACACATCTAGGATGATGACGTGCTCCTGCCCCGCACATGACTTATGTCGTTTTTTCTACGAACCAGTAAAGCACTAACGATAAAATGAGCGGCACTAACGAGCACTAACACAATCCAGGATGATGACGTCAGATAATTTCAATTTCCGATTGCCAGCGTGAAGTTGGCCCCACGCATGTATTTGGTAAATTAGTGCCAGCACTATAATAGCACTAACGATTATATTTGCGGCACTAACCTGGACTAACGAAGCACTAACTAATGACAGTTATCAAAATTGGATTTCAACTACTTCACGGGGGTATTGAAAGAGTTGTGTTGGAATTTTGGTAACTGAGAGCAAATATTGTTTATTGTGAATTTATTTGGAACCAATTTGGTTTTCTTTCAAGAAGGAGAACGTATTGAAAGAAAACAAATTATACTTATATGTCGCTGACGAATATACAAAAACATATGAATTAGAAACGATTGTATTCTATTTGCTCAATTTCAACTTTATTGATGAGTTTTCGGTTGATGATAAAGATATGATTGGCATTAACTCGCCGTATTGTCTGCAGGCTACGTCATTCCCAATACACGTCGATCTGTGACGAGAAAACAAACTTTCACAACGCGTCTGAAATATTCATCTGTCTCGCTCTCTTTCTCTCACTCTCTCTCTCTCTCACTCTCTCTCTCTCAAACACACCCTCTCTCTCTCTCTCTTCTTCTCGGTATCTCTCTATTTCTCTCTCCCTCTCTTTCTCTCTCTCTTTTTCTCTCTCTCTCTCTCACTCTCTCTCTCATTCTCTCTCTCTCTCTATCTCTCACTCACTCTCTCACTCTCTCTCTCTCTTTCTCTCTCTCTCTCTCTCTCTCTCTTTCTCATTCTCACTCTCTCTCTCTCTCTCTCTCTCTCTCTCTCTCTCTCTCTCTCTCTCTCTCTCTCTCTCTCTCTCTCACACATACACATATATACATGCTACCAGATATATGTTATGTAAATTCAGCCGAAGAGTTTCTTGAAAGTGACTCAGTCTTACGAGAGATAGATGACTTTTTCCGTATTGCCAGAATATATCAAGGGGAAAACTTTTTCTGAAAATGCGAAAAAGTTTTTTGAAAAGTTGATCTTTTCCGTTCCTATAGAGAATTTCGTTTCGCATTATCAATCATTATAGTAATTATAATAACCATTATAAAGATTCAGATTTTTTTCTATAATTAGATAATTCAAAAATTCATATTTAACCCAGCTGTATTAGCTGGGTATATTAAAAATTGAAGAAATGAGTTTTTATATCATAATTGTAGGCAATTGTATATTTTACTATGGAGGGAATATCATAAAGAATATACTGTAAAATCGTGATGAAAACCAAATTAAATAAATGGAAATTGAGAATCGATTCATTTACATGTTTATCTGAAAGTTGATGATTATAAAAATCCAACCTATATAGGAATGAAATGTGTATTTCCATTCGCCGAAAGTAATAAAAGAAATGAAATTGAAAACATTACCGCATACATTTGAACATATTGTATTTATAAGAAACATTCAAGACAAATATCCCTCTGAAAAAATAATACTGAATATTAGATCACATTTTTTCTCTGTTTATATTCACTTTACAGTTCAATCAGGTTAGCCGCCTTTGAAGCAGAAAGTAAACGTAATATACTTATGTACACCAAAGAACATCTTGTATCAACAAAACAAACACAAATATCACCGCTATATTTGTACACCTGTGTTATTTCTTATTTTATTTCAAGTTTTTATATTATATATATATATATATTTTTTTATATTTGTATAAATTCGATAACTTTTGATTAAGGGGGTGGATGCACGGTGGTTATAAAAACAGAGAAATTCACATTTACTATTTTTTTCCATGTTCACAAACCAGTGTAATTGAATGAAAAGTTCACATCTCCAAGATAATTTTATGCTCTTTAATCAATATGACATTCTATTTCAGTGAATTCAATCAGTTCTAAGATAATACATCAATGAATAAAAGAGAATGGGATAAAATTCAAACATATTATCTCAAAACTGATTGAATTCACAAGAATAAAATCTCATATTGATTAAATAGCATATTACATTATCTTGCAGATGTGAACTTTTCATTCAATTACACTGCTATTTGAAAATGAAAAAAAATAGTAAAGATAAATTTCTCGATTTGTGAAAGCACCCTGCACGCACCCCCTTAATCCACTAACAACAATTCCGTAAAACTGGCCCTTAGAAGAGTATTCTCATCATAACTTTTATTACTCGTCACTGTTACGTGTTACCAACTTAACACGAAAACATATTTTTCATGAACCATCAAAATACGCGCTGCCAACCTGCCAAATGAGCCAACAAAGTTAATTAGTAGATACTGTTGAAAACATGGAGCTAAAAAACAGATGATGTCGACGCTGTGTCTAGTGTAACATACTCTTTTGACGACATGACGACTCGAAACACCAAACCGCTAATGCTAATTAATACACAAAACGGTCGATCGAGACAACAAACTGTCATAGAATATATTCCATCTCATTATATATGCAGCTTTCGGTTTTTATGCCGTGCTAATTTATTCACATATTGCAATTGCTTGTAGAACGCTACTGTACAGAGCTTGTTTTTTTATTTAGAACTTAATCTTCATAAATTGTCATTTTTTGTTCAGAACGTGTGTTTTCAACCCTACAGAATGTGTTATTTTGATGAAGAAATAGTTTTTTGAGACGAAAAAAGACGATTGAGATATACTTTACATCACATATGGTTGTAAAAGTCGATGTATGGTGAACGCTGAATATTCTAGAGGTGTTTTTTAGCTGCATTTCTGATAAAATTATGCGAGACAGTCAAGTAAAATGAATATTGCTTATATATATAAAAACCTTTATTGGTCCCTGACTCCATAGCGAGTTCGAAATTCCCCTCGCCTCCCGGATCACATGAAGCTAGCGCGTTAACCACTGCGCTACATGTGCCGGTTATACTTATAAATATCTGTGTTTCTTGCGTATTAGATCTTGATACCTCATACTGTTCGAAATTATTCACTAAAAACTGATATTCCGCTAAATCGACTTCTTCGCGCTGTCAAACCTGCTCCGCTAACCTCATTAAATCTTGCCTGTCTTCAATAAATTCACCATCTTATTAAATTGTAATAAACGTCAATCTCGATTACACGTTACACAATGATATCATCCATCGACAGGATCGACACGCCTGACCGCTAGCGTTTAATCATAGGAGAGACGGGTGGTCGGGACAGGCAACTGTCGGGGAAAACTTGAGAGGAGAGATGGAGAGAGAGAGAGAGAGAAAGAAAGAGAGAGAGAGACAGAGAGAAAGAGAGAAAGGAAGAGAGAGAGAGAGAGAGAGAAAGAGAGAGAGAGAGAGAGAGAAGGAGAGAGAGAGAAGGAAACGGTCGTGGCCTGTGGATAACCATCCACATGTGTGTAACCATCCGAGTGTTCACCAAATCATCACATCAGTCAGGATGGTCCACCATGACAGGAATGGAACCCCGGTCTCCTGATTGACGGTTCAGCTTGCTAGCCACTGGTCCACCTGTGTCAGCTGAACGAGCTAGAATACAGTCACAAGCTCAAGCCTGCAACTGACGATGTCTAGAACTGAGGAAACCACTAGACGTATTCGGAAGGTTCAGCTTGCTAGCCACTGGTCCACCTGTGTCAGCTGAACGAGCTAGAATACAGTCACAAGCTCAAGCCTGCAACTGATGATGTCTAGAACTGAGGAAACCACTAGACGTATTCGGAAGGTTCAGCTTGCTAGCCACTGGTGCACCTGTGTCAGCTGAACGAGCTAGAATACAGTCACAAGCTCAAGCCTGCAACTGACGATGTCTAGAACTGAGGAAACCACTAGACGTATTGGGAAGGTTCAGCTTGCTAGCCACTGGTCCACCTGTGTGAGCTGAACGAGCTAGAATACAGTCACAAGCTGAAGCCTGCAACTGACGATGTCTAGAACTGAGGAAACCACTAGACGTATTGGGAAGGTTCAGCTTGCTAGCCACTGGTCCACCTGTGTGAGCTGAACGAGCTAGAATACAGTCACAAGCTGAAGCCTGCATCTGACGATGTCTAGAACTGAGGAAACCACTAGACGTATTGGGAAGGTTCAGCTTGCTAGCCACTGGTCCACCTGTATCAGCTGAACGAGCTAGAATACAGTCACAAGCTGAAGCCTGCAACTGACGATGTCTAGAACTGAGGAAACCACTAGACGTATTGGGAAGGTTCAGCTTGCTAGCCACTGGTCCACCTGTATCAGCTGAACGAGCTAGAATACAGTCACAAGCTTTGAAAGCCTCCAACTGACGATGTCTAGAACTGAGGAAACCACTAGACGTATTGGGAAGGTTCAGCTTGCTAGCCACTGGTCCACCTGTATCAGCTGAACGAGCTAGAATACAGTCACAAGCTGAAGCCTGCATCTGACGATGTCTAGAACTGAGGAAACCACTAGACGTATTGGGAAGGTTCAGCTTGCTAGCCACTGGTGCACCTGTGTCAGCTGAACGAGCTAGAATACAGTCACAAGCTCAAGCCTGCAACTGACGATGTCTAGAACTGAGGAAACCACTAGACGTATTGGGAAGGTTCAGCTTGCTAGCCACTGGTCCACCTGTGTCAGCTGAACGAGCTAGAATACAGTCACAAGCTGAAGCCTGCAACTGACGATGTCTAGAACTGAGGAAACCACTAGACGTATTGGGAAGGTTCAGCTTGCTAGCCACTGGTCCACCTGTGTGAGCTGAACGAGCTAGAATACAGTCACAAGCTGAAGCCTTCAAGTGATGATGTCTAGAACTGAGGAAACCACTAGACGTATTCGGAACGTTCAGCTTGCTAGCCACTGGTCCACCTGTGTCAGCTGAACGAGCTAGAATACAGTCACAAGCTGAAGCCTGCAACTGACGATGTCTAGAACTGAGGAAACCACTAGACGTATTCGGAAGGTTCAGCTTGCTAGCCACTGGTCCACCTGTGTCAGCTGAACGAGCTAGAATACAGTCACAAGCTGAAGCCTGCAACTGACGATGTCTAGAACTGAGGAAACCACTAGACGTATTGGGAAGGTTCAGCTTGCTAGCCACTGGTGCACCTGTGTCAGCTGAACGAGCTAGAATACAGTCACAAGCTGAAGCCTTCAACTGACGATGTCTAGAACTGAGGAAACCACTAGACGTATTGGGAAGGTTCAGCTTGCTAGCCACTGGTCCACCTGTATCAGCTGAACGAGCTAGAATACAGTCACAAGCTGAAGCCTTCAACTGACGATGTCTAGAACTGAGGAAACCACTAGACGTATTCGGAAGGTTCAGCTTGCTAGCCACTGGTGCACCTGTATCAGCTGAACGAGCTAGAATACAGTCACAAGCCTGCAACTGACGATGTCTAGAACTGAGGAAACCACTAGACGTATTGGGACGGTTCAGCTTGCTAGCCACTGGTCCACCTGTGTCAGCTGAACGAGCTAGAATACAGTCACAAGCTGAAGCCTTCAACTGACGATGTCTAGAACTGAGGAAACCACTAGACGTATTGGGAAGGTTCAGCTTGCTAGCCACTGGTGCACCTGTGTCAGCTGAACGAGCTAGAATACAGTCACAAGCTGAAGCCTTCAACTGACGATGTCTAGAACTGAGGAAACCACTAGACGTATTGGGAAGGTTCAGCTTGCTAGCCACTGGTCCACCTGTATCAGCTGAACGAGCTAGAATACAGTCACAAGCTGAAGCCTTCAACTGACGATGTCTAGAACTGAGGAAACCACTAGACGTATTCGGAAGGTTCAGCTTGCTAGCCACTGGTGCACCTGTATCAGCTGAACGAGCTAGAATACAGTCACAAGCTGAAGCCTGCAACTGACGATGTCTAGAACTGAGGAAACCACTAGACGTATTGGGAAGGTTCAGCTTGCTAGCCACTGGTCCACCTGTGTGAGCTGAACGAGCTAGAATACAGTCACAAGCTCAAGCCTGCAACTGACGATGTCTAGAACTGAGGAAACCACTAGACGTATTCGGAAGGTTCAGCTTGCTAGCCACTGGTGCACCTGTATCAGCTGAACGAGCTAGAATACAGTCACAAGCCTGCAACTGACGATGTCTAGAACTGAGGAAACCACTAGACGTATTGGGACGGTTCAGCTTGCTAGCCACTGGTCCACCTGTGTCAGCTGAACGAGCTAGAATACAGTCACAAGCTGAAGCCTTCAACTGACGATGTCTAGAACTGAGGAAACCACTAGACGTATTCGGAACGTTCAGCAATATTGCCTCCTAAACGTTTCTTCAAAGAGTCTTTTGATCTCTCAGGGAACCATTACTCGGGACGTTAAACGTTACTACGCCATTACTATCGGAGCATATTTGTTTGAAAACAATATAATTTATTACAATCTATTTCCATCAGCCTTCACCTATTAACTGTGTGAGATGCAATTAAACCAGACCGTTTAATGTCTTTCCAGCTGGTATAATCCTCTCCCTCTCTCCCTCTTTCCTCTCTCTCTCTCTCTCTCTCTTTCACTATCTCTTTCTTTCTCTCGCTCACTTCCTCTCTCTCTCTCACTCTTCATATGCTTCATTCATATGCTTCTCTCTCTCTCTAATTTTCTTTCACTCTTAATATTTCTTCCTCTCTTTCTCTCTTTCTCTCTCTCCCTCTCCCTCCCTCCCTCTCTCTCTCTCTCTCTCTCTCTCTCTCTCTCTCTCTCTCTCTCTCTCTCTATTTTTTTAGCTCTCTCTCTAGCTCTCTCTCTCTCTCTCTCTCTTTCAATCTCTAACTTATCAGTTATCACGTATAAATGAAACACGGCCCTTCCACCAGTATGTTTCCTTGGAGTTTCTTATCATACCATGCTCATATTCATGCTGTTGTATACATACATATATATATATATATATATATATATATAAGTTTTGATGAATTAGGTCTATCTGTTTATTGATTGGCAAGCCATTACCTGTACATGGATTGGCTAATAATTAAATTGATGCTCCAATAAAATTAATTCATTTCGGATGCCATCACTTTAATGGTATGTCGGACGTATTGGGGTTAAGTGGTGAAGTGATGATTTTCATCACACGGAGTGATGGACGTGTGAGGGTCGGCTGTGGACCTAAAAACACGTGATGAAGTATTAATTAGCTAATTATTGGTCGAGGTGTGAAAATAGACAATTATGAGGCCCGGTTGAACGGATTATTCATTTGTTTATTGAGCGATATTAATTGTTATTGGAAAGTGGTAATTAAGCTAATTATCATTCATGGTGAAACCAGATTATTAATATTTCCAAGGTTAGTATAACTTAATCCGATATTAATTAACGGATTACACTAATCCTGGAATTACAAATGATAAGTTATTGTTCCACCTTGAAAAATAATTGGCTTAATTCTCAATTTTTCAAAGTTCAGTTAGAAGCGTGATAACAAGTTGAAAATCGGAAATTATTTGCCTCTAATTCACTAATTAATTAACTTTCATTGTCTTTTTCATTTCCATTGGATAAAAATTTGGTGAAAATTGAAATAAAAATTTTGAGACTTGAAATAAAAATTAGAAAACAAATACTCAAGTAAAGAAGGTTTAGAAATTCTTATATCAAACAAAATTTCGGTGAATTCTTTATTATTGTACAATGTACAAAGATATTTGAAATAAAATTGTGTGATGATTTTCATATTTCTCCAAAAACATCATTAATCACTTATGTGTGGAGAAGACATTTTTTTTTTGTTAATTTTTTGTTTGTTTTTGGTAACATCGAAACTAGATACAAAATCATTGGTCCTCTATTAAGGCCAAGGATCACAATCAAATAATCACATTGTGATCGAGTTTATATGTTTTATCAGCACGATAGATATGATCCAAGGGTATACTACATTTCCTTCCGTGGCTACAAGTATATTATATTCCATCGCATCAATCAATTGATTGGAAAACACATTAACGCCCATGTATAATAAGATCATTCAATTATACTAATGGTGTAATCTATCTCATTTGTATAAAATCATATCATTTTACATACATTATCACTATACCCTCATGTACAAAGGCTCTAGACTAGATCTGGTGTATCGACACTGCCGGTCGTTGAGGCTTAAGTATAGGGGAGACGGTAAATCGTTACAATCAAGACCTGTTTCAACCATGAGAGGATAGCAGGGCTGATTGCAAATTTGAAGCCGCCATGTCAATGGCAACTGGTATGGGTTAAAATGTAAACGTTGAAAATGTAAAAATGAATAAAAAAAGAAAAAGTAAACGAAAATAAAAGAAAAAAAGAAAAAGTGAACGAAAAAAAAATTAGTGAAAAAGTAAACATTTGAGAAAGCTGCAGGTCATATCATTGTCACCAAATTGCAGGGACGTCGTTATATAAATGTGAACCAATGCCAACGCCAAAAGGCATTATAAGTGTATTATATAAATAAATAAATGAATGAATAATTGACATGTTTAATTTCATCATGTGAATTACCTATTGTAAACTCTCAGGATAAATCTCATATCACTGATTACAGTTAAAATGTTCAATCTCATTTGTATGTCAGTTATTGTGTTTCTCAATTGTTCGTTAAATGAAAACATCTTTTTTTACTTACATTGTAAATTCTACAATGTAATCATAACAAACTTTGGCGGGCCAGATTGGTGGTCCTCGTGAGCCAGTGTTGGCCCCGTGCCGTAGTTTGGATACCCCTGATGTAGAACTACTAATATATTTCAATCTCTTTAAGTACCATAGATAGCACAATTGAAACATGCATGCACGAGATACGAAGGTCCCGATAGATGTCTTCACTATCCAACACTACTGGCGCGAGGATGGTTCGAACCTTCATGTCTCTTGTAAAACTTGTATTCTCGAGAGAAGGTTCCGATTGACCGTCTCCTCTATACCACATCACTAGCGCGCGGATGTTCCGTGCCTTCATCTCGCTTGAAATACATGATGTACGATATATTTAATTATAGCTCCGTATTATGACGAGTCGCTGTGACGTAGGTGTGTGCGATTAGTCATCGCTGTCACCATTTGTAATGAAAGGCAAATGTCGATTTGCTTGGAATGGTATTTAGGGCCATTGTTCACTTGTGTTGTTGAATTTACACTTAGTCAGAAGAGATTCAGTAGAAGTTTCATGTATATTACTAGGCAAACGCAGGATGTGCGTTGTACGATGAGCGAGATGTCTATATAAAGTATAATCGAAAACTCTACAAACCTTGATCATTTGAAATGAACTTCATCCGATGTCAATGAATCTAGAAAGCCGTGACTTCGACAATGCAACATTTTTCAACTAATATTTCTATCTTTTCGATGAATAAAATACATTTATTATATTATTTTCTCCAAAACGGCCGGTCCGAATATCAAACCAAATTTTTATTAATGTATATTATTCTTGTGTTCACATTTGTGGAAAATTTGAATCGTATTGAAGAGATTTTTTTTTCAATTTTTTTCCGCCCAGCCAAATCTTATGGGGTTTTTAGAAACTTCTAAATGATGTTTCTCAAAAATGGTAGAACCGATTAGACCACAAAACTATACAGTTCTAAGTTGGATAAGTTTGCATATAAAAAAAAAGTTTCATGTCGATCGGTCAAACCCTGCGACCTGTGCAGTGTTTACAAACAAACAAAAAAAAAAAAAAAAAAAACGCACAGACAAAGTTCCGTAAGAGTTCAGTGAAAATCTTCGCTACGCTCATCTAAAAATGTCTGGTGTAATTATTCATATATTATGAGAATCTGAACATTGTGTAACGTTCTATAAAATGTAAAATTCCAGGTTAATCCAGAATTGTCCATACATTTATTAAGTGAGCGAGGAAATGTAGGAGGGGGAGAAGGAGAGGGAGAGGGAGGGGGAGGAAACTTTTTCTGGTCAACGAATTGCATGGATATAAATATACACATGTCTAGCATCAATGTTCTGTAACATAACGGATTGCAACAACAACCATTCAATATCGAATCAAAGCGTTAACATCTCGTTCACTTGTTCAGCGGTCACCCCGCCCCCCTCTACTACCCCTTTCCCTTCGCCCCGTGGTGAAAACAAGCAATAAACGACGTTTGTGGTCTATATATAAATATCTATATCATGCCCGTGGCTATTATATATAAATATATATATACATATTTGATTATATATATATATATATATATATATATATATATATATATATATATATATATATATATATATATATATATATATATATATATCGTTCCAGATTCGAGTGAAAGTGTGCGTTTCTAAGATCATGTGAATTAAATTCATCCATTATATTTGTTATACATTTATCATTGTTGTTTCGTTGTTATCACCTAAATTTAACTCAATTCATTGTGAATGTAGGCCTTCTATGTGAAATAATGTAATGCAATGTATTGTTTGTAGTTGTAAATTGTATTGCTATGTAATGTATGTGTTGTATTTTATGTCATGCGAAAAGATAAAGCAGAATTGCTAGATAAACATTTAAATTATTAGTAGTATTATATCATAATAAGTTATATTGCTTATGTTATAATTTAATTTTTGTTCAATAAAATTTTCATACATTTTGGGAAGTTGATGATGTAATAGTTGTGTTCGTCTTTTTGTGACAAAAACCGTATAGAGTAAATTGATAGTCCAATCAGAATCTATTATTCTGTATAAGAGCGAACGCTTTTGTTTGTTTTTCACGGGTTATTCTCTCTTGATTTCCATTGTTTGCAGTAAACTTTGGAAATGTAATTCTATTACATAAAACCATCAGTTCGGTAAATATTTTCTTTCATAATAACTCATTTCAGAAAGTAAACTGAGCAGAAAGTGGCCTCCATATTTGATGATGTAATAGCTGTGTTCGTCTGTCTGAACAAACCTGCACCAATTTAGTCCGATCGGTCGGTGGCCGTTCGCGGGGACTGTACTCAAAACCAACTGTTCCTAAAACCAACTGTTCCTAAAACAAACTGTACTTAAAACAAACTGAATTTATTACCAACTGCAACTTGAAACCAAGGGACCTAAAAATGACCAACTGTACTCCAATTGCACTAAAAACGAACTGACCTTGAAACCAACTGACCCAAACTTCTATTTCTTAAGCAACCTGTTCAGAAGTAACATTGAGGGGTTGCGATAAAAATACAAATTGATTAGTATTTACGTAACATAACATCTATTAGAATTATTGGAATGTGAAGATCAATATAAACATAACCTATAAGTATCACTGTCTTCATCACTGAAAATCTACTGTATCGAAAACGGTCACCAATCTTCGATTCTCCCACTCAACGATATGGCGTCAACAGAAGCTAGGCAGTCAACGGAATGTGACTTTACACTTTACTGGCCGCTGATTGGTCAGCTAATAACAATACGGCCTTGGAAGTTGAACGTATTCCTACTCGATGAAATGCGTGGACAGCAATAGCAATTTTTATTGTAGTTTAAACGCGAGATAGGATAGACATATATTCTAGTTCGTAGCGATACATTAAAAAAATGCATTCCTAGGGATAAGTTGATCGTGTAAAGGGGGTATAAGATTCAAAAGTTATATAAAAAAAAATGATATTCCGCTAAATCGATCCCACGCACTCTTCAAGTTGTAACATGCAGTACTTATGTGATAACACGACTTACATGCAGCGAAGTCTTGGAGCTGCTGGAACTCCCCCGGCGACAACTTGTCCCAGTGGAACGTCATGGCGATGATGACGTCACCGAGTCACGTGACACTGACGTCACTCCCCGAACCACGTGACCTCTTGCACCGTGCCGCCGCTGAGAGGCGCCATTACCTGAAAAAGACGAGGCTAGTGTCAATATACAAGGAATATCGAAGGCCTTCTGGAACAGTTTAGTTGTCAAGATAAGGTATTCACTGTACTAAAAACCAACTGTCCTAAAACACTGGTTGGTGAAATCCTGGTTGGTATCCTTGTTGAACCCTCTTTGGTGAAACCCTGGTTGATATAACCCTGGTTGATAAAACCCCGGTTGATGAAACCCTGGTTGGTAAAATCCCATTTGAACCCTGTTTGATGGAACGCTGGTTGGTGAAACCCTGGTTGATAAAACTCCAGTTGATGAAACCCTGGTTGGTGAAATCCTAGTTGAACCCTGTTTGGTGGAACGCTGGTTGGTAAAACCCTGGTTGGTATAACCCTGGTTGATGAAACCCTTTTGGTGGAAAGCTGGTTGGTAAAACACCCTCGGTAAAAACCATTGTTGGTAAAACCCTAGTTGGTTAAACCCAGGTTCGTACAGAATAAAGTATTCTTTCGGTACATTGCTATTAACTCTCATTGGCTTCTGAACTTAGTGCGACATTCGTCAGTTTGTTTAGATATAACTTTTGAACGGTATCAGATATCAAAATTCAGCTAAGGGAAGTCTCTCAAGTGAATAATGAAAACGATAAGTGAAATAATTTATGTTTTTTTCCTTTTTCGTGTTTGTCAATTGGTAGACAAACTATAATTCTTTCTTACACGGTTACAATTGTATGAGCATATTAAACGTTTATTATTAACTTGATCATTTATTGTTGTTCTGGTTCCAAGAACTCTTCCAGTATCAAACTTTTAAAGACTTCTTTTATTCGAGATTTATTGGTCGTGAAAAACCTGTAAATTTGAATTACGTGTAATGTCTGTGTAATTGTATTCATTCTGAAATTATCTGTCTCTACAGCACAAAGTGATGATAAATTTACGGTTTTACATGGGAATATTGCAACCAGAGAGTGAGAGAGAGAGAGAGAGAGAGAGAGAGAGGGGGAGAGAGAGAGAGAGAGAGAGAAAGGGAAAGGGAGAGGGAGAGAGAGGAAGTGGGGTGAGAGAAACAGAGAGAGAACTTGTGAGTGAGAGATAAAATTCAGAGAGAGAGAGAAATGCAGAGAGAAAGAGAGAGAGAGAGAGAGGGGGAGAGAGAGAGAGAGAGAGAGGGAAAGAGAGGGAGATAGAGAGAGAAAGAGATAGAGGAAAAAGAGAGTAAATCAACCAACTCACGCCAATTAAATTCTGTATAATATTTTATTTACCACTGTTTGTTTTTAATTTCCTCCGCTCCCCCCCCCCCCCCCCCCCCGCCCCTTGTTTTCCACGCTCCACTGATCGCAAATGGGCAACATTTTGATGCTCTTCTCTCCCCCTCCCCCTCACCTCCCTCCCCCTACCCGTCAGTCAGCTAGTGACCTGTAAAATCACGAGGTTCGCTCAACTGAGATGGAAACTCACTGAGTTCACGCTTACATCATAGCGTGGGCTCATTGTTGTCAGGGATAGAAAATCGTAATCAACAATGAAAATATCAGACTGATATACTGTCAATATAAACAGGATGGATTCTACTGTTTATTTTGAGGTGTTTACAGGTTGATTTGTGAAGGCAACAGGTTTTGTGTTCGCGCATTATAATTCGTAAATTAAAATTAATAATGATTGGAATTATATTCCTTTTTCCGCCAATTATAATTCTGTCGTATTGGTGTGCTCATTTTTATTCACTTTTTATTTTGATGAATTTACACATAATACAATATGGGAAATAACAAAACATGCAAATGAAAATGAAAATTAGAAGACTAAAAATGATGATTGAGATTAATGGTAAAAATATAGATCATGGTTGTCTAGTGTGGCTTGGGAAAGAGACATTTAGAGTCCATGGGAGTCGATTTAGCGGAATATCAGTTTTTGGTGATTACTTTTGAACGGTATGAGATATCGAGATTCTGGAAGAAAGGGAACACATGTGTTTTCTATATCTTCAAGAGGGCGTGAGTAATAACTATTCATCAGAAATCTCCTGATTGTCAGGCGTATACACTTGAAAATACACATTTTCAACCTTATTTTGTATCACAAAACACAACCGTATCACACCATCTTGCAGGTATCGAAAATACATATGTTTCCTTCTTCTCAGAATTGGAATATTTCATACCGTTCAAAAGTTAACACACAAAAATATATATATTTCAGAAACTGAAGTCACCGTTGGGTGTGGGTTCGAGTCCCGCATAAGTCATGGTTTCTGTAAACGTCCTTTCACTTATTGTCACTTCATAGTTTCATAATCATCTGCTCATTCGTACCCCCGTATAACCTAGCTGTTGGTGGGGTCGTTAAGCAACCAATAACCATCATCATGCAGTATGGATGTTTGTGATTACACATTTCCAGAGGTTTTATCAGAGTCGATAAAGTAGTTCTACCTCCTATGGCTATGCTACTTTATCGGCCCAGGTTTTATTATTCTTGATGATGCTGTATTCGCTTCTAACATATCATATTACATCACCCTTATTACTATCCGTATTTCTCTTCGAAGTGAGCAACATTGTTATCTTTTTTTCATTCATTAATTCTAGTGCAATGTTTTGATGACGTTATTATATGTCAATAATTTACATTTTTAATGGTCCAGATGTTGTTATTTCAATGGAAATATAATTTTAATTGAACTGGAAAAAAGTCGGCATGACACAATATATGAAGAGATAGGAAAACGTCAAAAATACCTGGTTTATTGTTCAGATATTTATTATTCATTTATTCACGGTATCACCAACATGGGAGTAGCTCTAACTGGCGGTTTAAAGGTGTTATCACCATGGTTACCCCTTGCTACATCTCTTTTCACAAACTCTCAGATAAAGGCTAACTGGACTTGGTGATACCGGGCCTTATTCACTTAGTATTTCACTATTACATTTTTTTTTATACATTAAAAGAAGGTATTACAGTAAATATGGGGACTAAATATGGTTTAATAATTTAGAAAATAGGAATAATATAATACAAAGTAAGTGATTAAGTTCTAGATAGGAAACTCGCATTTCACAAATTTCAAAACATCTCTCCTAAATACATTTGTAGAAGTTAGATTCCTTACTTTATATTCAAGTTCATCGTAGAATCAGAAGTCAAAGAAACGGGTCAATTCTTTGACAACATATAACGAAGTCTAGTTAGCTCTTATTCCTTCAAGTTCCAATACTCATACAGATATGGTTCTATGCCTAGTTATAGGCCTAGTTATATCGAGGGCTGTCACTCCTTATTCTTTATCCTTTGTATAATGATGAACTTTGCACCTGCTGTCATTGGAAGAAGTGAACATTGCCTAAGAGACTTAGTTCAAAGTGAAAGATATCAACATTCGTGTGTTTGGATTATTCCTAATACCAATGTTGGTAATGTCCGGATATATCGCAAAAACAGTTTATATTGTGTTCCGGACTTTCGACAACCGAAGACTTTTATCTGCGGCGAAGATGTGTGGTCACAGACAGCGTAGACCTGGTGTCAAAGTTCATAGCTTTAATTCAAAATAATAATAAAATGGGGTAATAAGATCGCTCTTGTGGTACTCCGTCCAAACGATCCTACTCTCATCCTTAGCCTTAATAGGGGAACAATGATTTTGTATCAAGTTTCGATGTTATTAAAAAAATATACAGTACAACCTTGATAGTACGACGCTCGATACAACGACGAACGCGATAGAACGTCGTTTTGAGATAGTCCCGGCCAATCCCCATAAGACTCAATTTTATTTTATTTTGTTAGTAAAACGCTCATTATAACAACGATCGCGATAATACGACGATGAAAATGATCCCCACAGTATCAAAAATGCAATTACTACGACGAATTAATTGCAAAAAGTAACAAGCAATAATAATATGTACACTTCGTTGCAAAGATGCAGTCAAGCTCAAGCTCACGACTCGCCTCACGCGCTCTCCTCTCTCCAGCCCGCGAGTAGGAAAAATCCTACCCGCCGACAAACCTAATACATAATAATAATTATTGTTATATTCATAACTGTACTGACTACAACATAAATGTCAATTGTTGACGACAATACAGTATCTTATTGTAATTAATTTTCCTAAATCCTTCATCTTCCTATAATTAAAAAAAAAGGGATAAATTTCATTTATAACGACGATCGCGATAATACGACGATTTAACTGTCGCCCCTGAACGTCGTACTATCTAGGTTGTACTGTATATATATGTTTCAAACATGTCAAACTGTTTCTGAAACTCGACATAAAACAACGGCTTCAATGGTTGATAATAATTCACAATAACTCGCTCACAAACAGTGCGTCTGTTATTCTCGAGCGAGCAATTAACGAGCGCTCCGAGCATAATATCAAATCCGGGATCAGATCCGCGAGCGGAAGTGAGCGAAACGCAATATCCGTTCGAGCGCTCTATTTGCAACCGTCTCTGCAGTGTTGTCAGATGCAAGAATTTATCCCTGAATGTATAGGAATTTTCAAGGTTCGAAGGGATGAAGGGATTTTACGGCTAAGGGAAATGCAGGGATTTTCTATATTTTATTTTATTGGGTTTAACGACGCACTGTTATGATAGCGAAGATCTATTGGCGTCGGATGGATGATTAATGAGATGATAGGATGATGAGATGAAGGTTCTTGGGTAATGAGAAGGATAGTGGGAAGGAAGCGGTCATGGCCGACTTATTGTAGGAACCATCCCGGCATTAGCCTAGACTACAGAGGGAAACCATGAAAAACCACTGTAAAGATGGTCGGCGGCGGGGATCGAACTGGGTTCGAGATTCCTCTCGTCTCCCGGATCACATGAGCGAGCGCGTTAACCACTGCGCTGCATGCGCCGGTATATATTATTCATTATATATATATATATATATATATATATATATATATATATATATATATATATATATATATATATATATATATATATATATATTCATTCGTACCCCCGTATAACCTAGCTGTTGGTGGGGTCGTTAAGCAGACAAGGGATTTGTTGACCATGGTGGAGGGATTTCCAAGTGAGCTCATCTGGCAACACTGCCATTGAGTCAGCAACGGCACGCTTTCCGCTGAATTAGTTCGTACTTTTTATTGAAATTCGGTGTATTTTTATGACGTATTTCATTGCGATTCAATAGGCTGGGACGAGAGATACACTACCAAGACGTGTCACGCCATTTTGAAACTAGGAAAACGCCATATGTGCGTTGTTAGACGAGCAAATAATAATAGTATGAATGAGTAGAAATGGGTAAAAACTGCTTCGAGTGGTACCAATTTAGCACATTTTATGTTCTTTCTTCAAAGTGGCTGACCCGATCAAGCTGAAAATTTTTAGAAATGTGTATCAAAATGTAATTCAACTTCACGCAAAATTTCATCTTTTTGGAAAATATTTTTTTTTTCCGTCATGTTATTCTATTGGGTATTCTTGAAATTTCTAAAATTCATAAAAAAAAAGTTACCGCCTGATAATGCCACAAAACTATACAGATCTAAGTTAGATGAGGAACCATATTTAAAAAAGTTTGAAGTTGATAGCTGTAGCCGTTTGACCTGTGGGAAACCGACAAAAAAACATGGAAAAAAAAAAAACATAAAAAAACATAAAAACGAACACCAATTTTTTTCAGTATGTCAAATTGAATCCTCGCTGAAGCTCGTCTAATAAAACTGACCCCCAACTTTTACCCCTTTTTGCTTAACATCACTCGTTGTAGACGTGTAGAGTTGAAATAAAAGCTCGAAGAAGTGCTTCGTTTAGAAGTTGACGGCGTTTTGGGGTAGAAAGTGTCAGTTTGACTTTTCAAATAGATATTTTAGGCTATACTATAAGCTAAATAAAACTGTCGAGCAAAATTTTGGCGTTTTGACCCTTTTTTAGACGAAATTCACTCAAATAAAGTCGTTTTTTTAATTCTTGGAAAAACTCTGATAACTCTTAATGTAATCTACACACGAGAAAAATAAACACACTGGTAGATTACGAGACTAATATTGCACAGTACTGTAGATTCATATATTCATCTCTTCTCAAAATGGGCTCAACGTGAACCAAAAAGTTGAGAATCGCAAGTTGAGAATCGTATCAGTTAAGACAAATGTGAGTTGAGAATTGTATCGGTTTAGACAAATGCGAGTTGAGAATCGTATCAGTTAAGACAAATGCGAGTTGAGAATTGAGAGAGTTGAGAATCGTACCACTTGAGAATGGTATCGGTTTAGACACTACCGGTTCAAGTTTATGATGTTGAGATATTGATTTATAGTAACAATATTGTTTTTTTTTCTACAAAATTTTAATCTAAATTCTTATAATATAAATGCTGAATAATTTTGTAGAATTAGATTTTAATTGTTACATAAAACTTGTTTAGAATTCATAATCAACCTCAAGTTAGACACAACAAACTTGCATATTATCTTGTCGACTCAAAGCTAACAGCATTTGTTAGTTCGTTATTTCCACACCAGTTGAAGCCAAGTGGAAAACTTCAAAAACTCATTATAGACTTTAAAATTTAAACTTCAAAGACAATATCAATTTGATGAAGATTAGAGGTAGTGATAATACATTAGAGATAAAGATTACACGTTTATACGGCTTGGCATACAACGAGTAATATAAATGTTCGAGAACTACAAAACAATAGAAAACAGGCATTAAAATCCATCTTAGATCCATCTTAAGATTGCAATAATATAAAAATCTGTGGAAGCAAACGTTTTTTGATATATATAATTTTTTTAAATAATAGGAAAACGCCATATATGAGTTGTTAGACGAGCGGATAGTAATAATATTGGTAAAAATGGGTAAAAACTGCTTCGAGTGGTACCAATTTAGTACATTTTATGTTTTTTCTTCAAAATGGCTGACCCGATCAAGCTGACAATTTTTATAAATGTGTATCAAAATGTAATTCAACTTCACGCGAAATTCCATTTTTTTGGAGAATAAAAATATTTTCTTTTTTTTTTCGCCATCTTATTCTAATGGGAATTTTTGAAATTTCTTAAATTCATAAAAAGAAAGGTTTCCCCCCGATAATGCCACAAAACTATGCAGATCTAGGTTAGATGAGGAACCATATTGAAAAAAAGTTTGAAGTTGATAGATGTAGCCCTTCGACCTGTGGAGAACCGACAGAAAAAAAAAAACATAAAAACGAAACCAATTTTTTTCAGTATGTCAAATTGAATCCTCGCTAAAGCTCGTCTAATGAGATTGGAATGTCAACCCCGAAGGATTCCATTCAAATATTCAGAAACCATTTATACAACTAACTACAGAATATACGTGTGATCTCACAAAAAGGGGAATTTATTCTCATATTCCAGCCATTTCAATATTAGTTCATTTTCTATTGCACATTTAATGATCACAGTTTTATTATTATGCAGATAGTGACGACACATAATGTTTAACGGGGCTTTCACACTATTTTCACTTCCTGTATATAGTGTATATTGCCATCATGAATACAATAACAGAAGCATGAAAACAATAGCTTTATGTTATACTGAATATTTCCAGACGATACAAAGAGGAAGAGCTTATAAAATGCGATTTTTAATGCTGCTTTTAACGACCCCATCAACAGCTAGGTTATACGGGGGTACGAATAAGTGGGTTATATTGTTGAAATATTGATAGGTCATCACAACTATCAATGTCTCAAGAAAAGAAGAAAACAAGAACAGACGAGAAGAATATAAGTTGGAATAAAAAATGTATATTTCAAGACCAACACACACTTGATCCGTCCTGACGTGGTTTTTCGTGGTTTTTCGTGGTTTCCCACAGTCCTCGAAGTGAATGCTTGGATGAATTACTAATTGGCCACGACCTTTAATTAGTAGAGTGATAGGCCTAGTTATATCGAGGGCTGTCACTCCGTATTTTTTATCCTTTGTATAATGATGAACTTTGCACCTGCTGTCATTGGAAGAAGTGAACATTGCCTAAGAGACTTAGTTCAAAGTCTCTGAAGCGGTGCCTCAGCTGACTGAGCTTCCGAGGGCGGCGCAAATAGTTCTTGTTGAATCTTAATAATTTCACAATAGTAGGCCGTGAGATAGAGTACTGTTAGTCGAAATGTTGTTGTATTCTACACCATTCATTACTGTATTCTCTGCGCTGGCTGACAGTTCTAGTTCTGTCTCTCTCTGTTTCTCTTTCTCAATCCAATCAGATGTATCTGAAGCACAGCTATGCTTCCATTCATGGCGAATAACTCAATAGTATTCCACTAATAAGCTTATTTTGTATAGATATGATTAATGAGATGATGGGAGGAAGGTTTCTTGGGTAATGGGAAGGATAGTGGGAAGGAAGCGGTCGTGGCCTATATTGTGGGAACCATCCTGGCATCATAGCCTAGACTAGGAAAACCACGAAAAACCCCTTTAAAGATGGACGGCGGAACCGGGTCCGAAATTTCCCTCGTCTCCCGGATCACATGAAGCGAGCGCGTAAACCACTGCGCTGCATGATTAAGTAATAGTTCGCAGATTAACCTATTATCACCATTGATTACGCATGTTATTTTCGTACCTTAACTAATAGTTAGAGGATTCACACTTAACTGAGGCCCGGTATTGCCAAGTCCGGTTAACCTTTATCTGAGAGTTGATGATTACAAATAGCATGGGTAACCATGGCGATAATAACTTCAAACTACCAGTTAGAGCTAATTCCCACGTTGGTAATTACAGCTCTAAGATTCGTAAAACTGTAAAACCGGGTACAACTATTTAATATCAACGATCGTTATTTATTTTATAGACAATACTCGTGGATAGTAGTATACATACGGATGTATTTATTCAGTTTCTGTATTGTTCGTATGAAAATGCATTAATCATGTCACAGCCTTCTAAGCTGGCTGCGGTTGCCTAGCAACCACACATGACGTCACGAAAACAACAGCCTTCTATTAGAGTACCAGGCACGAGTAAGTGATTAGCTTATTTTACTAACCGCACACACACCAGGAGAAACTAGTCGACAGTTAATTCAATCTTGTCACTTTTCATTAAGAAGTGGGATAATGGAGGACAAAAATACAGAGTTGATCGTGTTGGATATATTAAACGGATTATTTGTTAGGGAGTTGGCCAATTGTGGAAATTTAATTTAATCGTGTGAATATATTAAATTATGTTTTGTACACTTTGGAAAAAGCACATGCTCGAAGTGTTTTGTCATTATTGGTTTAGGGATTACTACAATTTCGAAACACATTGGTTCTTTTCATCAAATCACTTTTTATTTTCCAATTTACGGAATCGTGTGAATTTACATTTGTTGAATTATGTTTTAGGCACTCTGAAAAAGTCATGCTCGAACCATGTCTTCATTATTGGTCGAGGGCGTTAAACAAATTCGAAAACGAATTAGTCCTTTACATCAACTTTTTATTTTCTGATTTATTTTAGGAAAAAGCAACATGTTATCATTGTATGAGCGATTTACGATATGAATTCTTGACTCAATTCAACAAAAATCAAGATTCAGTTAGTTCCAATGAATCGGTTGGAGTTATTGGTGGAGGTGCCGGGTTTTCAAATTTTCATATTTCGGCAATTGTGATGACGACAACAGTCGTGAACGATGTGAAATGTTTTAATTCTGTAAGTTATTTCAAGAACGTCGAGACAGACGCAAAACTAGAAACGATTGATAAAATTTACAAGCCTGGACCTTTACTGCGACTGCCACTTAAAATAACATTCTAGGCCTCTAGCTAGCTACAAGATATTAGGAGTTTTTATTGGATAATGTTCTCTATGGGGAATACATACCATGACATAACAAGATAATAACAAATAGTCCTGTGGGCTTCGAGCTCTATCTCTTCGAATAAGAAAGTTTGTGGCGTCGGTCGTATAACAAGCTGAAAATTTGACAGTATTTAGAAATATGATTGATACAACTGCTCTTCAAAATTGTTCGGATTTGCTTCATCGGAACACACTTGAAAAAAATCAGGAACCTGCCATTCGAGGAAAAACTTGTTGAGTTTCGATGAATTTCTCTCCCAACGATCAATTTTGATCCTAGAACCATGAAACTTTCAGTAAACAGCTCGTCGTTATAAGATGTTCTCATAAAAAATAATAAACAAGTCAATTATATGGATAAAGTTCATGAAATATCCGAAATTCGGTAAGAAAAGATGCAAAATTACACGTTACCGGACTTTGGTTCTTAGCTGTATCTATTAGCGTGAATTTAAAAACGTGAATATAGAATCAACGAATAGCCTCATCTATAGGCTACAACTTTGCCGCTTGAAGACGTGTTTCACGTGAACTTTGTAACACAGTTTTCTACTATTTCTGTGGCGCCGTTTTGCATGTTTTGCAATGCTGTGTACTGGACACTGGCCACTTCGATTGACCGTCTCAGCTGTCCAATAACATCACCGATTGGATGGTTCGAGCCACCAAGATACCTTTCCTGAAGTGGGTATCTAATGTCAGGGAAATTGATCGATTAAACTATATTAGTTATGTGGTTGTATGTATGGTTATTTGTTCTGATTATAATGGTAATTTCTTTATGACACCGATGTTCATGAGTTTTACTCATCGGATTATGAAAATAGAATGATATTCTGAAATACGATATGGTTAGAAGGTGAATTTTGCGTATCCAGCAATCGTTCTGTTACGAGATGTTCATACGATTTCGAGCTGTTACGCCACACACTTGCGGGATCAATCGAGCTCAAAAGCACGAGGACGAATCTCGAGATTTTTTTTCACACATTAGATTCAACCCTTTACTTGACCAATATAATAACTCTTTCGGGTTCGGAATTCGGTGTTGATCAAGTTATAAAAACTTCTACCATTCTCAAATATCCAAAAAGACGTAACAAAACAGAATATAGGCCATTGACAATTATATATATATATATATATATATATATATATATATATATATATATATATATATATATATATATATATATATATATATATATATATATATATATATATATATATATATATATATATATATATATACATATATAAATTTATTTAAAATTGCATGCCTTCTAGAAACTGTTTGAAAATTGTGTTTTATTTATCACAATTCAATTTAGTTCAATTTGTGGTGTGATCCACAAGTCTAGAAATGTGTGACTGTACGAGAGATTTCGAAAATTGGAACTGTGTAAGAAGTTCTCCTCACATACATCACATAATCGTCAGGCGTGTACGCTTAAAAAATGTGTATTTTTAAGCGTACACGCCTGACAATCAGGCGATCAGAGATAAATAGTTATTACTTACACTACTTTGAAGGTATTGAAAATATCTGTGTCTCATCGTTTTCAGAATTTTGATATCTCTCACCATTCAGAAGCTATCACCAAAAAACTGATATTCCACTGAATCGACTCCCGTGGAGTCATACATTTGTGTTCATAATAATTCACATAGCCCATAAATAGGATTATCTGTGATTTTTGTAAATAAAAATAGTGCATGGGAAAAAATAATATATGGATACAAAATAATTACAGATAGAATGATGGCGTAGGGCCGTGGGTATTTTATCACACATATGATTTGTTATGATATGCCAATCATATAAATACGTGAGTACCATTCACTATTAATTTGAAATGAATAATAATAATAACAATAATAATAATAATATCGTTCATAGAGAACGATTTTTAATTTATAATTTCATCTGAATAATTTCATTTATTAATTGTAATATGGGGTTAACAGTATTTTGAAGTACTATACGAAAGTAATATACATTGAAGTACTCGATATAGTGTCCGAACGATATGTTGTTGCCGGTTTTGACCGTGATTGTATTCAATGAATAAAATGAAACAACAATAATGATAATAATACATTTTATTCTCAAACTAATCAAGTACATACATGTACAGTATTCATTGGGATGAATAATATATAAGTTAGAAACTCAAGTAAAATTTCAATACTTTTGCAAGAAAATGAAAGAGAAGTCCGTGTAAGAACGTGGTGCTGAGGACAAACATTTGTAAATAAATATGGTGATTTTCCATGATGACAAAGAAAAGGAATGCTTTAGAAATTGAAAAATCTATATTTAATATACGGTATATATAATTATACGCCAGTATACATAAACATTCAACTCAGATGCTGATTATAGGCCTACTATTATAATTGGTAAGCTTGCACTTTGCAACCATGAGCTGAGAATAAAAAATAATAATAATAAAATACCCATCGAAAATATCGAATAATAAATAATAATCGAATAATAAAATACCCATCGTGCTATAGCTTCATTCGGCGCAAATAACCTCGTCGTTGACGCGCCGTAAAACCACACAATTCTGAATTCTACTATAGCTTCATCGGTGAGTTCTGTATCTTGCTCTTCACGAGAACGAGCACGAGCAGGTCCCAACTGAGCCGTCGCGCCACTGGTCTCCTCCCTCGCGGGACCAAATCCAGCACCGTCGCTGAGAAACGATGGTCGCCCATTCACACGACTTGCCCAGCTCACTCTAGTAGCCTGCTTCTCATTAGACCCACGATATTCGGCTTTCCGTAGAGCTCCTCCAGCTCCTGGTTGTATCGGATTCGCCACGTCCCCGTTATTACGTCTAGTACAAGACCGAAGATTTTCATTAGGATTTTCCTTTCGAAGATGAGGTGTTTATTCAGGTCCTGCTTCCAAACACTCCAGGACTCACAGCCATACACGACACGACTGGCTGGATTAGTGCCATATAGAGCCTGGTTTTGACTTGACGGGATAGGATTCGTGACTTGAGCAGGTGAGTCAGACTGAAGTAGCTGCAGTTGACCGCTTCGCTCGACGCGTCCGCTGTGACTGCCTCTTGATCTCCTCCAAGCCTGGTGGCGGATACTCTGGGTCAACCGTAGCTATTATTTGGAATTCGAACAATTCGCGGGGTTCAACGCAGTTGAGAAGATTGATGAAGTACCCCTTCCAACTCTCTACAACCTCTCGGCCGTTCAAGTTGCATAAAAATGTTCCAATGTAGTAGCTCTAGTAAAAATGAATCGTGTAATTTTTCTTGATCAATTAAATATTTCGGAATTATATACATGGTGAGATTAGTTCATGCTGCAATTTATTAATAGCATCAACTAGCTGATGGGCAGTTAACGTGAATATATAATTAATATGTATCTGTATACACATATTATATATTCCCTAGTTCCCTCTTTTGGGGTATAATTACGGTCCCATTTGGTACCTTGTCTGCTTTGCCACCGCGGAGAATATTCATCAATCTATATTTCGGTTTGCCATCGCGAAGAAGACTTGTTTCTATCCCAAAAGAGAACAAATAGTCAACCCGAGAAATCGAAACAACATTTCACTCAATCCGCGAGAACATTTAGTTATAAAATAATACACGATTTCAGCAAGTTTCCTGGTGAACCACCGGTCAGTTATTATAAATGTATGATTTTTTAAATTACAACCTCCCCCGTGAGTCGAGCCCGGATCTCCAGATTGCCGGTACGACGCGTTGGGCCTACACCAATTCCGCTAGAGGAGAACTTCTTACACAGTTCCAATTTTCGAAATCTCTCGTTCAGTCACACATTTCTAGACTAGTGGGTCACACCACAAATTGAACTAAATTGAATTGTGATAAATAAAACACAATTTTCAAACAGTTTCTAGAAGGCATGCAATTTTAAATAAATTTATATATATATATATATATATATATATATATATATATATATATATATATATATATATATATATAATTGTCAATGGCCTATATTCTGTTTTGTTACGTCTTTTTGGATATTTGAGAATGGTAGAAGTTTTTATAACTTGATCAACACCGAATTCAGAACCCGAAAGAGTTATTATATTGGTCAAGTAAAGGGTTGAATCTAATGTGTGAAAAAAAATCTCGAGATTCGTCCTCGTGCTTTTGAGCTCGATTGATCCCGCAAGTGTGTGGCGTAACAGCTCGAAATCGGATGAACATCTCGTAACAGAACGATTGCTGGATACGCAAAATTCACCTTCTAACCATATCGTATTTCAGAATATCATTCTATTTTCATAATCCGATGAGTAAAACTCATGAACATCGGTGTCATAAAGAAATTACCATTATAATCAGAACAAATAACCATACATACAACCACATAACTAATATAGTTTAATCGATCAATTTCCCTGACATTAGATACCCACTTCAGTAAAGGTATCTTGGTGGCTCGAACCATCCAATCGGTGATGTTATTGGACAGCTGAGACGGTCAATCGAAGTGGCCAGTGTCCAGTACACAGCATTGCAAAACATGCAAAACGGCGCCACAGAAATAGTAGAAAACTGTGTTACAAAGTTCACGTGAAACACGTCTTCAAGCGGCAAAGTTGTAGCCTATAGATGAGGCTATTCGTTGATTCTATATTCACGTTTTTAAATTCACGCTAATAGATACAGCTAAGAACCAAAGTCCGGTAACGTGTAATTTTGCATCATTTCTTACCGAATTTCGGATATTTCATGAACTTTATCCATATAATTGACTTGTTTATTATTTTTTATGAGAACATCTTATAACGACGAGCTGTTTACTGAAAGTTTCATGGTTCTAGGATCAAAATTGATCCTTGGGAGAAAAATTCATCGAAACTCAACATTTCTTCAGTTTTTCCTCGAATGGCAGGTTCCTGATTTTTTTCAAGTGTGTTCCGATGAAGCAAATCCGAACAATTTTGAAGAGCAGTTGTATCAATCATATTTCTAAATACTGTCAAATTTTCAGCTTGTTATACGACCGACGCCACAGTTTGGCCTAGAACAGCTCAAGCCCGCAGGACTAAAAGTCACGGTCTCTTGGGGAACAAAAATGTGACCCATTTTGTAGCCCACCTCAAGGGTAGGGCTATTTTGTTCTAACAACAATGGGAATTCACAATTACTGGACATGTTGCCAAGGTACTAGGCTGTACTAGTGGATAGACACCAATCAAGGTGCTAGCCACTTGGAGCTAGCTGCTAGCCAGGCCTGGGGTGCTATTTTATGTGATAGTTTCAGTAAGGGTCATGTGCTCTGAACTCATTCTGATCTTGATTAATTTTATTATGACTTTCAGAATCTTTCAAAATACCATTTGATGCGTTCAAAATGGAAAACAATATGCTTCAAATATAGGGCTATATATATATATATATATATATATATATATATATATATATATATATATATATATATATATATATATATATATATATATATATATATATTTATAAATATACTCACTTCACCATTTTCGGTAATAACTCCATCAATTTTATCGACCTGCAAATCTACATTATTATTTTGAAAGAAGTTAACAAGACCTATACAACTTCCAGAACGTGTGATATACATATTTATATTTACTACCAAATCATTTCAATGCTGAATGAGTTATGTTGTAATTCCGTGTTTCTCTTGATATGCTAAACTGTTTTCTACAAGAATATCTATACTTGTATCCACGAAAGAAGACGCTCGTCTACCAACACAACAGTCACAAATATCACAATTTAATTTGTGAATATATGATATTTTCAAGATATAATGATTTTGATGACGAGTTTCACGATAAAAAACGCTACTGTATCTTTCAAAAACCCGAAGTCCTTACAGTTGCACCAAGATGATCTAATTAACAATGTGTTTACAATTATTCAGTTGGTGGAAGGTTCTCATCTTTCGTGGATAGAGGTGAATGGATTCGTTTTATAAACTCGCATGGTCTAGCTCGTAGAGTATCTTGTTTTTCAAATTAGAGTTTACTCTATATCATTATCCAGATGCAATAAGGTGCACGCGATATTGCCAACATGAAATACGTTTTCGATTAGAAGAATTATTTCTTAATACACTCGCGCTCAGTTGGTATTCGTATGTCTATAGGCCTCTGTATATATATATATATATGTATATATATATATATATATATATATATATATATATATATATATACATATATATATACATAGGGCCTATATATATATATATATATATAGGCCTATATATATATTTTTTTTAATGTTGCTTAACGACCCCACCAACAGCTAGGTTATACGGGGGTACAAATGAGCGGATGATAGTGGAACGATGAAGTGATGAGAGGTGAAAGGACATTAACAAAAACTCATGCCTTATGCGGGACTCGAACCCACGCCCAACGGTGACTTCAGTTACTAACGCTATCGATAGTTGACTTGGCCACCGGGGCGGCTGACTATATATATATATATATATATATATATATATATATAAACACACACACACACACAAGTTGGCACCAGTCACCAAAACGAGGTATCATTTCCAAGCAATCATAAAACCACATCGTCTGCACGTATACGCTTTATTCATCGCAATAATGCTTATTAGTTTCGTGATTTAAGAAACTGGAGCAAAATTTCCACGGCCAGTTGGTATAAATTTGTACCACTGTTCTAAAACTCGTAAATTGCGGTCGTTCTGCATGTACTGAATATTGTTCTCTCTCCCGCGCGTTCGATTTTTAAAACACGTACCGCCGATTACTTAGATGCATTATGATTGGGCGCGAGCAGCTGCACTGCATGTTTGCCAACTGTCAACTTCAGTCATAAATACGCTAGGCTTATAATTTAAACATGGCGTTGTATAATTAGAGAGGTGTGCATTGCGATGGGGAAAACGGCGTAGAGGCTGAGTTGTGAAATGAGATAGAAGATCAGAAGACATCTACGTTTGCGGTAATGTAAAATAGACTTCGTCGAAATTGTAATTGAGTTGAAATGATATCTACGTAGAGGGCCGTATGATAATAAGTCACTTTTCGGTGATTTGCCCTTCCTTGAAACAACTGGTGGCTCTAGAAAGAGCCTTGGGTTTCGACGTTTCGGCTGAAAACGTTCAGCCATCTTCAGGAGACGTTGTGGTGTGGTGGCCGGCAATCGAAAAAGTGACTTCTCGATTGCTGGCCACCACACCACAACGTCTCCTGAAGATGGCTGAACGTTTTCAGCCGAAACGTCGAAACCCAAGGCTCTTTTTAGAGCCACCAGTTGTTCAAGGAAGGGCAAATCACCGAAAAGTGACTTATTATCATCTTCCTCCGGCCCTCAAAGTCTACGCTACAACATATATATATATATATATATATATATATATATATATATATATATATATATAGGTTGTAAAACCTTCTAAGCTGTGAAAACTAACGATTTTCGGTCTCTTGTTGAAGTCTGGAGCTGTATACGGCGAGCATGTCAGGCGTCGGCGGGAAATAAGAGTGTTGATGATTTATCAAAAGGTTCACGTCCTAACAGCACAGTGCTTCAGTTATTGTTGTAATATGGATCAGGTGGGGGTGGGGTGGGGGGGGGGGAAGACATGTGAGGGGGGGCTCAAGAGCGTACTTCACCTCGACTTTCGGCCAAGTTGAAGTCTCTCGAGCGTTCATCTTTTGTAAATAAATAGAATTAAGAGTGCATGGAAGTTGATCTAGTGGAATATGGGTTTTTGGTGATGAATTCTGAGAGATGTAAGATATCAGAATCCTGATCGAGGTGAAATGGAGATGTTTTTATTGATTGATTGTTGGCTTTTATAGGCGCTCAACAGCTGGGGTATCAGCGTTTATTTTCACTACCTTCATTAAAATCTGTTATACTATCTGTTATACTGTTATATATCAATTGTTATACTAACGTTTTTTTAATGAAGCACTGTAATGATAGCGAAGACCTATTAGCGTCCGATGGATGATTAAAGAGATGATGGGATGATGAGATGAAGTTTTCTTGGAAGGATAGTGGGAAGGAAGCGGTCATGGTCGACTTATTGTAGGAACCGTCCAGGCAGAGGGAAACCATGAAGCAACCCTGTAAAGATGAACGGTGACGGAGATCGAACCGGGTCCGATATATTCCCTGCACCTCCCGGATCACACGAAGCGAGCTTGTTAACCATTGAGCTGCATGTTCCAGAAAGTCCCTGCGATCGTTTATTTTATGTTGAAACTTTCAATTTTCCAGTATGGGTGAGCTCCCCTTAACATTACTTTATTCGTCTATTGTTGCATCATAGGCCTATGGCGAGGGAGGGGGGAGGGAGGGGGCGGGGAAGGGAAGGGGAGAGTCTCACACAAATTGTGGTACGGACCTTCCCAATGACGTGGAGGAAGAGTGATCGAATCTTGCTAGTTTTCGTATGCAACGATCTAGCTGTCACTCAAGCGTCACACAAGACGGAGTATACAGTTTCCCTCGGTTGTGGAACTGAAGAATTGAATTGTTCTTCAACTGGGATAATAATAAGGGGAATTATCGCTAGCGGCAGTAACTGAAGTCACCGTTGGGCGTGGGTTCGAGTCCCGCATTAGGCATGGGTTTTTGTAAACGTCCTTTTACCTATCATCACTTTATCGTTGAAATTATCATCAGCTCATTCGTACCCCCGTATAACCTAGCTGTTGGTGGGGTCGTTAAGCAACATTGAGAAAAAACATCTTCAAGAGCAACGTAACAAAGATACGGTCGCGGTGGCTTCTCATCTGATCATATTGCAGTGACAGGTTCACATCGTTCGGAGAAAATTCTTCTGAAGTAATAATGTAGATTTGAAACAAACGTTCACTATTGGTTGCATGAGGTCACTAATACGTACAACTGATGTTATTTCCACCTTTGTCAGTACACAATTTGATACACATCAGGATTCTCGACCGACCATCAATCTTTTCTGCTTCTTATGATTTGTATTTGTTAATTCTATATCTTGCGGTGTCAAACTTTATGATCATTTATATCTATGTTTTTGATCAGTTTTTAAACTATTCATGATTGTAATTTATATTGTTATTGAATTTTTATTGTTGACTGTCTGAATATCTTGTAATTGATTAATCTGAGGACCATAAACATATTATTATTATTAATAATCACCCTGGTTTTGCCCTATGGAGGCTAGGCACACCTTGAGTTAATTGTTCAAGTTTGAGGTTGGTTTATTTTTGAGGTTCAATTAGTTTTCATTGTCGTATAGCATCAACTTTTCCCTTGTACTAGAACGTAGTTTATACAAAAACTTATTTCTGTATAAAACCTCACTTGCTATTATCAAAACACCACATTTCCAACTTATTATCAAGTATACATTCAAACTCCAATCATTAAAAGTCGAAACCTAAACAGTTTTATTAGTATATCCTTTTTCTTCTTCTTCCCATCCAATTACAGAATCTAACCCCTTCTAATGGGTCCTCTCAGAAGATTAATTCTCCAATAGCGTGTGAGCATGCCCATAATAAGACCTTATTGCGCGCAATTAAAGTAGCACGAATTCCATGGAATTGGCTGGCAAATGTCTTGATGCGGTTCCCATGTCGGGTGTAACGACGCGGCTCGATTCGACGTCACTTTCGGGTGAAATGACTCGTCATTGTCTCGTACTTCCCAGTAGCCGCGTGCGAGAGAGTTTCCAGGAACAAGTTGGTTAAACGGGTTTATTTTTAAATGTGGGGAAAAGTCCATGTTGCATGATGTTGAGGGTTGATAAAGTAGAACAAATCATCCTAGCTCAACGTAACTAGCTAATCAACCTCCTACCTTGGAGCAGGTTGTAGGCCTACTATATCATAACCAAGTATTAATTATTTGATTATATTTATATTGGGTTTAACGACGTACTCTACTGATGACTAAGATCTATTGGTGTCGGTGAGTGTATATGGGATGATGGGATGATGAGATGAAAGGTTGTTCATTAGGTGTTTTTTGGATAGTAGGAAGGAGTCGGTCGTGGCCTGTTGTTAAGGAATCATCCCAGTATTGACCTGAACGACGGAGGGAAACCACGAAAAAACCTTGTCAGGATGGTAGATCATGGCGGGAATCGAAACCCGGTTTCCTGAATGACGGTTTACTATGCTAGCCACTCCACCACTCGTCGCAGTAATTATTTGATTATTCATGGGAATACTGCAATATTTTCATATCATTGAAACTCTTAACGGGTAATAGTCTCCAAAACATGATGAAAAACGTTGTTTTCATTTATGAAAAGAAATTTTGATTGGTTTCAAATAATTAAAATGGGGATGTAAGATCGCCCTTGTGGTGCCCCGTCCAAACGATCCTACCTTCCATATTTGGCCCTAATTGGAGAACAATGATTCTGTATCAAGTTCCGAAGTTATTTTTTAAAAAAAATCGTACGTGCATGCCAAGTTTCATCAACATTTTTCTTCCGAATGACCTATGAAGCGCGAACAAAATAAAGCATTTTATTCGAGTACATTCAAATTGGGTCTTCGCTTCGCTCATCCAATAACGTCTACGTACACTTGCATGAATAATTATCTCCCGTCACAGTGTTTATTGTTTCACTTGTCCACTCTCTTCTTCCTCACAGTTGGTATCATGTATTACCCTGGGACATGCACTAGACATGTATTTAGTTGCTACATTGACACACTGTTGCCCGTTGTCTCTCGGTTTGCCGCATTTAAACTCTTGGTGCTTCGTTCACGCCGCTAGAGGCTTAAAGAAGGCTTATAATGCCAACCCTCAAATGTCCGAAATTAACCGAAACGTGGGCCAACGTGCCGTGCTTAACAAACACCTCTTCAAAGCCCCATTCACAATGTAACTCGAACATTAAGGGGGTCCGTGCACGGGGGATATTTTTCCATTCTCAAGAACCAGTGTTTGACCCCAAAACTATACAGTTCTAAGTTGGATGAGTTTGCGTATAAAAAAAAAGTGTCATGTCAATCGGTCAAACCCTGCGACCTGTGCAGTGCGCACAAACAAACAAACAAACAAAAAACAAAAACACACAGACAGAGCTCCGTAAGAGTGGGATGAAAACTCTACGCTAACGCTCATCGAATCATCGAATTACATTGTTAAATTCACGGCTTCCCAGATCCATTGGCATCGGATAAAGTTCATTTTATATGATCAAGGTGTGTAGAGTTTCGCTCATCTCACAACGCGTATTCCACGTTTGCCAAGTTTTACATTATGATCAGCAAGTCGCCGAAACGGGATTTCACTGAATCGGGACGCTGCCCTTTTAAATGACCTCTTCAACTCGGAGTGTTTTTTGTAGAATAGTAAAACGAACCCGTTTGTTCTTGTATCAAAACAGCTTTTTGATTGATTACAAATCTTACAAGACAGATCTGCGCTATCCACCAGATGAAGATAACGAGCGACCGTCTTCCCTATCCCACACCACTAGCGCACTGGGGGTTCGCGCTTTCATCTTTCGTGGATATAAACAGAGCTATTCTGATGTTAATGTGAAGAGAATGAATTATTTAAAATCCAACTTTGTTCTTCTGAAATTACTTTTTGTACGAACCGTCAAATAAAAATGAGAAGAAAAAATATATAAAGTATAGAAACAGTCTCGAAAAGTATAGCTCTATAGAGAAAGTATAAGAATGTTTCACCGACTCATTACATATTTTAAATAATTAAAATGGGGTGGTTTCGCGCCATTTCGTGAATACAATTCGATTGACACCACATCCAAGGTCACTATAATGATGGAAAAAGTTGATTTGGGACAAAATGATCGAATTTCGTGTTAAAAGCATTCTCGGTAATCGAGTGTCCCTAGGCCACATGCTATAATACGCCACTTCGCTGAACTAAGATTCGAGCCTCTCCCCGATCGGAGATTAGTTGACAGACTTCGGAAACATCAACGACGATATCTGAGGGAGAGAGAAGGAAAAAAGGGGTATAGGGAGATAGAAGGAGATAGAACGAGTGAGAGGGAAAGAGAGAGAGAAAGAGTGGGAGAGAGAGAGAGAGAGAGAGAGAGAGAGAGAGAGAGAGAGAGAGAGTAAGAGAGAAAGAGGGGAAAAGTGAGAGCTATAGATAGAGAGAGAGAGAGAGAGAGAGAGAGAGAGAGAGAGAGAGAGAGAGAGAGAGAGAGAGAGAGAGACATAGAGAGAGTTGGAGAGAGACGGAAGAGTGAGAGGGGAAGAGTGAGAGCTATAGAGAGGGAGACAGAGACAGAGACACAGACAGAGATCGAGAGAGAGAGAAAGTGAGAGAGAAAGAGAGACAGATAGAGAGAGACAGAAAGAGAGGGAGGGAGAGGGAGGGAGGGAGGGGGGGAGGGGGTCCAGTATTGCTGAATGTTGGCGATCCACGAGGAAATAATAACCATCAATGAAACTGTTCGGTCTGGAACCGTGCCCCCGTGATTGGATTGCACTATCGCCATAACGCATCGACCGTGCCGTGCCGATTAGCAGCGACCGGAGCTGGCAAATGTCAAAGGTTATGCTTGTTGTACCTTGTTGAGGCAGTGGCGTGAGTTCAGGCAAGATGACGAGTGCCTTGGAACAATGTCCCGAAGGTGATCATTTTTTTCAAGTCCGTTTTTGAATGGGACCAAAAGTGACCAATGGGAACGCCAAGATTTGTGACGTCATGTTTCAGTTACCGACCCGTGCTATGATATGATAAAGTAGCCAAGCACATGCCGATGTGGTGCTACTGGTAACATAGCTGCCTCACGTGCCGAGGGTCCATGGTTCGACTCCCGACGACGTTACTCTTATTTTTTAGCAAAATAACTATCAAATGTCAACTCGCGCAAATTTATGGTTTAGGTTGATTTTTTTCAAATTTGACCACAAAAAAAAATATCCACATAAAATGTTGTGATTTTCAACTATTGTTTTCATTCCCATTTAAAACAGACTCACATAAAAATGATTGCGCCCTGTAGCATAGTGTAACGTGTTTGGTTGGGTTGGTCCTATTGGACCTGTTCGACTGTGGATGATACTCCGACGGCAATGTGGTAGACAAACTTGTCTTCATATTGCCACGAATACAACGGGAATAGTAAACTTAAAAGTGTGTTTCCATTCATTTTCCAATCGACAACTGCTCTACTGTGACGTAAGAGATTGAAGCACCTCTCGCGTCATCATACAGTTGAGAGTTGACTACATTAACGCGTGTTTAGTTCAGTAAGAGCCGGTTGTGCCACGTGATGATTAGTGAATTAAGCAAAAATTAGCAAATTAACTTGTTATCACCCTTGGTTACCTATGTTATTTTTGTACCTTAAGTAATGATTAACCAATTCATATTTAATTATCAGTTGGTACAATCGGCTCTTAGTGAATTAAGCAAAAATTAGCAAATTAACTTGTTATCACCCTTGGTTACCTATGTTATTTTTGTACCTTAAGTAATGATTAACTAATTCATATTTAATCATCAGTTGGTACAATCGGCTCTAAGAAAGCTGGAATAATACAGTGCTAGGGCTAATTTCGCTCGTTAGGTCACTTTTTATAGTATGAACCCCAATTGTAACCGCCTCAGATCTGTGCAACTTGAGATACCTTGATTTAGGATTTCGACATCGAATTACAAGGAATACAGGCTCGATCAACGCCACTGAGAAATCTTTCAAGCTCTTTGATACTAAAGACCCTTCAACGCCCTCACGGTCACTTGGATTCGGACAACGGTGAAACTAGCTCTTCCAATCTAGCCCCCCCCCCCCCCCCCCCCCAGAGACCCCCCCCCCTTCCACGTACACCACCATAGAAAGAGCGTTAAATAAAATGCGACCGTCCCTTGAGATCAAAGCAAAGGTTCAAGTTGTTCAAATCGAGTGGAAACTACTAAACAAGTCTAGGTGATTTTTCGATCCATCCCTCTCTTTCTCCATATATACACATATATATATATATATATATATATATATATATATATATATATATATATATATATATTCCTAACTCTCCGTCCAATTGACTTTCTCTCTCTCGCTCTTTCTCTCTTTCTGTCTCTCTCAATCTTCTCCACCCTCCCTCTCTCTCTTTCCCCATCTGACTCACCATATCTCGTCTATCTTCTTTTTCACTATCTCACTCACCCTATCTCTGTCTTTCTCTTATCTCTCACCTTCTTTCTCTCTCTCTCTCTCTCTCTCTCTCTCTCTCTCTCTCTCTCTCTCTCTCTCTCTCTCTCTCTGTCCCTCCTGTTTTCCCTGTTTTACTCCCTCACTCACACTGTCAAGGATCAAGGTACACAGAACTTCACAACCTCGACAGATTTTAATGTAATTCATATTTGCTGAAATCCTACATAACTAATGAAGTGTGCATAAAATGTCAGTGTAGACTATTTTATCGAATAACTTGGAGCACGAGCATGAGTACGAAGTAAATGAAGAAGGAAATGTCTAACGAAATATTCAGATATTTGAAATCGTTGAAACAGGAATTCATCTGAAATACGCAGCTTCATCTTTTGGTACAAGCGTCAAAAGACTATTTATAAAGATGTGAGTTCATCATTCGTTGAAATAGAAAGACAATTGTCACCTATGAATCAAAGCTGTTTTCTCAACGACCCCACCAATAGCTATACTATTTGGGGGCTCGAATGACCACGTGTTAATGACACTATATGAAGTGATGAGTGAAAGGACGTTGTCAAAAATGGGACTCGAGCTCACGCCCAACGGTGACTTCAGTTTCAGAAGCGGTGCCTTAGTTGAATGAGTTACGAAGGGCGGCCAACTTCTATACTGTTCATAAATCCAATAATTTCATTTCAAACATACGGTACTTATGATTATCTAATAATATATTGAAGGTAGCTAGATAGAGAAATAGGGAGTTAGAGGGGAAAAAAGAGAGAGAAAGAGAGAGAGAGAGAGAGAGAGAGAGAGAGAGAGAGAGAGAGAGGGAGAGGGGAGATGGATAGATTTTGAGAGATAGAGAGAGGGGTGGATGGATTGAGATAGAGAGAGAGAGAGAGAGAGAGAGAGAGAGAGAGAGAGAGAGAGAGAGAGAGAGAGAGAGAGACGGGGGGCGATAGGGAGAGAAAAAGAGGGGGGGGGGGAGAGAGAGAGAGAGAAAGAGGGTGGGGAAGGGGGGAGGGAGAGAGAGAGAGAGAGAGAGAGAGAGAGAGAGAAAGCGAGAGAGATGGGGGAGAAAGAGAGAGGGAGATAGAGAGAAAGAAAAAGAGAGAGACAGAGAGCAAGAGAGAGAGAGAGAGAGAGAAAGAGAGAGAGAGAGAGAAAGAGAGAGAGAGAGAGAGAGAGAGAAGAAATAGAACTGCGCTGTGATGCAGGTAAACTGAGCTTGCTACCTCGCAATGCGGTGCGAGTCAAGATATATTCAAGATAACATCGTTCGGAAGCAATGCAAGTAAAACTGTCGTACAAAACGGTGATTGTGAGTAATTATGCCATGTATGTGTGTATACATGGTTTATCAAAATGGCAATGTACACTTTTAGGGCTAAAATTCCCATCAAATTTATAAAATCACTGTTTGGATTAAACTTCCTTCAAAATTCTACAAAATAAACTTGTGATAATACCCCTAGCGCTTATCAAAAGACCAATCACAGTGACATTCGAAATATTATCGGTGGTTCTCAAGTACATGTCTTTACATATCGTTTCTCTTTTCGACATCCACATATCTTTATCAAAGAGAGTTAAGGTTTCAGCACTCATACATTGTTCATTTTCACCACACTCAGTTGGTACACACTAATTAATATTAAAATGTAATTAGTTGACGTTTAACTGGAGAATAACTTCAAAGGCAATCTCCTAACTCTGACATATTAACTCTCTGTCTTGTCTTCAGTTAGTTATAACATGGTTACACAATCATGCGAGATGTTATATTATGCACGCACAGTATAATTATCTACTTATCTTTTATGTATCTATAGTACACTCGCATACATAATACCATGCAGTAGGCCTACACTTGCGGTCACATAAAATGAACATTTCTTGAACTTAAATTCAATTTCAAATGAATTCTACTTGTATTTTACCACACATGTTTTAACACACATGTGGGTCTAATGCGTATACCGGTATATACTCTGGCCGTCAATTTTAATAATATAATAATAATAAGTTTTATTGTCAATTTTCCGATTTCAAATAGTCAAATATTTGACATTTTTATGATATAATAATATACACTAGAAGATATTTGAAATCAATTTGTGTTGGAATGTTCTAATTATAAATATATTACCTTTCTGAAAATTAACATGCTTGAATATATTGATTGAAAATTGAAGCCAAGATAATTCTGGCATTCAATAAGTATTTATGTTGATAAATTCACTTTTCGACGCATTTCAATATGCAGTGTTGAATCCAGGCATACCTGCGGGTGCCTTTGCCCCCCCCCCCTCACCAAATGTAAACATCTAGCACTATAGTGTATTTTCTGAGATACTTGTATTTCGGTTTTCGAAAATATTTGTAAAAACGTTCAAGTTGTCTGTATTGTTATCCAGGGCCCAGATTCACAAAGAATTTTATCTTAAAACATTTTAGCGCTTAAACTGTTCCAAGTTAAAACCGAGATAACGCGCTCTAACTTTATCACGGTTTTGTCTTTAAACCCTATTCACAAAGAATTTTAAGGACATTTTATCTTGGTGTTTACTTCAACCCCAACTTACCGTGCCGTGGCCTTGTGACGTCATTGTTTTCGACTGTCAACCAATGAGAGCAAAGAGTAGAACGTCAGTCGTCAATTAGTTTGTAATAACGCAATTTGAACATCAATTATTGGTTTTCTACAACAAGATAATATTTAAAATCAAAATGGAAGAAAAAAATGTTCTACATATTTCTACGTTTGTTTTCTTCTGCTCGTTGTGAAGCTTTTTGATGTTGATCATCAAGAAGGCTTTGCATTTTGTTTACCGCCAATTCTGTCAGCTGTCAGTCGAACTTCCCAAATGTGAGGTTAGGATAGAATAATTCTTATAATAATTGAAAATAGGATCGTGTCTTTACTTCCAAACTCTCCCAACATTCATCTTTAACTTCGAAACATGATACTGAGTGATCTGAGTAAAGAAAATCTCCAGAATCACCGTAAACAATTGCGAGGTGAGTGTTGTATCTCCACTAAAACCAGTCAAGACCGGTGATAACTTAAAAACAAACTATTCTTAAAACTTTTGCTTAAAATTTTATAAAATTCTTTGTGAATCTGGGTCCTGGTAAGACACCTCAAATGTCGAGAATTGGCTGGAGTGGAGTCAATTCCATATGGATCAGTCGAGTGTACACTACCGGTACCCGTTATATTGTAATTACCTCTTATTCTACTAATAAGAATCAGTAGTATAATCGTTTCATAATAAACTGACTTCAGAATTTAAAAATGATTATTTTTTTATATATTTAGACCTAATATAAGTTCCCATGCTTATATTTTTGTACGTATCCCTTGTCCCCCCCCCCCTGGAAAACACACAAAAGCTCCCCCGCAACAAAATCTCTAAATTTAACACTGTCAATATATATTGTCTTGATCACCAACCATGTACACAACTGTACACGCATGGAATGTGTGCTATGTATCTACATGATCTACTATAGGCACGTATTTTAATTACGGAAAAGCTATAACCCCCTCCCCCTCCCCCCTCCCCCCCTCCTTTCCCGCCCTTAGGTGTAATACAAAGGTAAGGCCTTTTAACATGCTCTGTTCTAATGGTGTCGATCAATACTCATTATCTCATTAACGTTGTTGCCATAAGAGGGTGTGTGTACAGGGCTTAACACCTACCCCTACTAGCTCTTGCTTTCACGACCGGATGTTGCTTTAGTGGTTTAACGTATAGGTTAAGATAATATGGAACAACGTAACATGTAACTGAGGTTAGTGATGGAAGCTATGAGGTTTATTTAGGAGACCTCGTTTGATACTATGTATAATTCATCACTGGAGGGTATTATGGTGTCCAAGATAGGTGGGTGGGGGGGAGGGAATGGGGGTTCATCTACTATAACTTGGTAATTGTACAAACTTTGGTAATTGTATTTATTTTATGAAATCGGGTTTAACGACGCTCTGTACTGATGAATGAGATCTATTGGCATTATGTCGATGATGACGGACGAGGTGATGGGGTGATGAGATGAAAGGTTATTTTGATGAGAAGTTTCGGATAGTAGGAAGGAGTCGGTCGTGGCCACTTGTTATGAAACAGTTTCAGTATTGACCTGAACGATAGACGGACACAGAATGAAGGACAGAAAGAAAATGTTGAGAATTTGTGTTCGGGTGAAAGCAATTGGTAATCTTTTTTGATATCTTTTCATATTCTTATGCTGGGTTTAACGACGCACTCTACTGATAAGGACGATCTATTGGCGTCGGTGAATGATAGATGATATGATGAGATGAAAGGGTATTTTATTAGGTGTTTTTGGGTAGTGGGAAGGAGTCGGTCGTGGTCTGTTGTTAGGGAACCATCCCAGTATTGACCTGAACGACAGAGGGAAACCACGAAACAACCCTGCCAGCATGGTCAACCATGGCGGGAATCGAACCCCGGTCTCCTGAATGACGGTTCAGTGTATTAACCACTCATCCACACGGCTCAGTTTCTTTATGATCCTTTCTTCTTTGTCCTATTTTACTCCAAATCTTAAGGAGAAGGATTCTTCGATCGTCTTGACCTATACCTTCTTCTTCGATTAGCCTTCGTCTTTTGTCGTCTTACCAAATCATTCTTTCTTCAATTTATCATAATAGTTCCTCACTTTATTCCAATTTCATTTCACTCATGCACTTCACATTAATCTCAATAATCATTAATCACACAAAATAAACGCATTAATATAATTTATATTAATCATTTATTTATTCGGTCATGACCGATTAAATTTATCGACTATTAAATAACAGATATTTCACATTATGAAATATTTCATGTAAATCTAACTAGAAATAGTTTGAGTACGCTATAATAACAACTCTTGCATATGTTTGAGGGCGCGGTTTACACGATCGGAACCGCCGACCGTTCATGCTAGTTGATAGGGGAAACGGGCGATCGGAACTAGCAACCTACAACTAAAGGTATTTATAGAATTCCTATGAAACACGACGGGCTTGATTTAACTGTCTTGTTAACGCACAACGGTAGGGGACTGTTTTATCGACACGGTTCTGTGCGGACGTTGTTTCTCAACAGCCGTGACGTCATTGCGGGAAAACGCAATAGTCACGTGATACGTTACTAGGAAAATAGGAAAACGCGGTATGTGCTTTGTAGGATGAGCGAGTATTTGTATGGTATGTGATGAAAATTAGGGCGTCCCCACCGAGGGGTTAACAACTCCTGAAATCAGGTGTACACTTGCCATGAAATCCCATTGAAATCTCCTTGAAATCACTTGAAATCCCCTCAAAATCCGTATGAAATCTCTTAAAATCCCCTGAAATCTCTTGAAATCACCTGAAATCTCTGAAATCACCTGAAATCAGGTGTACACTCAATTTGCGAGTTGTTAACCCCTCGGTCCCCACTCACCATAGTATAGAAAGTTCCCACCAGAGTGATTTTTTGGAAAATATTGTGAATCTTTATTATGGATTTACCGTATTTTAGAAGGTACTTCTCTGCACGATGTTATGCAGTTTTACAATAATACGTTCATCCGGGAAGCCACACTACGATTGTTTATGCTTTAGTTGACACTGAAATGGTCACAAAACATGCATCTTTATCAACATGCATAAGTTATCAAATAAACGGAATAATACTGTGAAATAAATCTTCACAGAATATCGTGTAGACAAACTAATGCGACTTGCATAAACGAAAAAAGCCACTGACGAATCGGTGTCCGAAACCGGGACGAAAACAAGAACTAAACCAAGACCAAACCGAGATTGCAACTGAAGGGATGATGTGAAAATCCGTGAAGCGGTCAAGGTTAAAGACAATAATAATGTACTGACGAGTACTGACGTGTAGAGTAGTATGACGGAATAACAGAAGAATGCAGTTTCGACCGAGTAGAAATACTTATAGTAGAAAAAGGGGACAACGAGATAAAAGCTCCAAGGCTGAAGGGAAACTCAGCGCCAACAATATATATATATATATATATATATATATATATATATATATATATATATTCTCTATAGTATTTTATGATGTATAATATCCCTATAATATTGGTGGAGTCGTTAAGCTCTGTGATATTGAAATAACAATCAAGTTGATTTCGATCACGTTCTGTCACTGAAGAAACCATCTAGCTTGATTCCACTACAGAGTTTTGATGAAATCATATCGTATCATACTCTTCGCGTGATTGGCCACGCGAATTTGATGACAAACTTTTGTTTTGTTGAACGATTGTTGGAAGATTATAAAACGTTTCAATAGATATAGCAAACGGTATGAATGGAAAATCATTGAAATCGTACCCTGTAATTCCGACAGTTCACTGTTAAGCTTCGGCTTATGCGGGTATTGTTATTTTCGAACGTTCAAATAACAAAAACTTATATTATTCTCATATTACCCATAAGTCCTGAAATTATTTTTAGACGAGCTTTAGCGAGGATTCAATTTGACATACTGAAAAAAATTGGTGTTCGTTTTTATGTTTTTTTTTTTTCATGTTTTTTTTGTCGGTTCTCCACAGGTCAAACGGCTACAGCTATCAACTTCAAACTTGTTTTCAATATGTTCCTCATCTAACTTAGATCTGTATAGTTTTGTGGCATTATCGAGTGGTAACTTTTTTTTATGAATTTTAGAAATTTCAAAAATCCCCATAAGAATAACATAGCGGAAAAAAAAGAAAATAATTTTATTTTCCAAAAAAATGAAATTTTGCGCGAAGTTGAATTACATTTTGATACACATTTCTAAAAAATTTCAGCTTGATCGGGTCAGCCATTTTCAAAAAAAAACATTACATGTGCTAAATTGGTACCACTCGAAGCAGTTCTTAACCATTTTTACCCATACTATTACTATCCGCTCGTCTAACAACGCATATATGGCGTTTTCCTAGTATTAAAAATTTAGTCAGGTCCATCTTTGCTATCTTCATGGAATTTGGCGAACTGTCTATAGCTCAATCAGTCGAGTCATTTTCTTGAAAACTGTAGTTGATTGGGTGTGGGTTCGAGTCCCGCATAAGGCATAGGTTTCATTAAACATTCGACCATCATCCTCTTATACGTACCCCCCAAATAACCTAGTTGTTGATGGGATCGTTAAGCAAACACCAACAATAATGTGGGATACATTGTACCAAGATTCACATGATTTGATTCCATCTGAGTCTAGAGGTAAAGGGAATAAAAACCTATACACTCTGACGTTTTTGAAACGCAATACCGTTACACCGAAATGCCACAGCTGCTTATAGTATAGACCACGATGAAGATGCCCATTATTTGAGTGGGTTTATCCCCAAGAAATGAGCAGAAAGAAATCAAGAATAGCATAAAAACATTGACATGTTTTTCTAATGTAGTACTTGTATTGGCCCTATCTTGGGATGTAGCCCTATATACTGAAATGCCAGTCACATAGGATATGTCTAAGACCCTATAAATATGAATAAGAGTATAGGTATATCCCTGGAAATATGTGGAAAGAAATCAAGAATAGATCATCAACATTGATACAATAGAAATTAACAAAGAAGCCGCCTATAAGTATAGCTAGTAAATAATGGCTCAGAAAGGAGTAGGCCGAGAACTCGGTGATAAGGTTTAGACACTTTATACGTTTACATACTTGATATTTTCTGTTATATTTGAACACAAACATATGGGATGATTTAAAATACGATTAGCTGGGGTTTTGAGAGACAATATCTAGTATTAATCAACCCACAAGTAGCATTGGATTATGAGAATATGCGTCCATTGGGCGACTTATTTGTTCCGACGGCCGAGTATATTGACCCTGACTGCAACAGGTGGGATTTGTTGTTTGCCAGTAGTTTTCCCTGGACGAATTATGTGGCACCTCTTAATAAATACAAATGTATGATTATCTAAGAGTATCTACATCTACAGGTATATATGAGACCATGTGTTTAAGTTGATTAATTACATTCTTATTGGGTTCGTGTCTAGGCTAGTGTCATGTTTTCCTGCCAATAAATCTGATTTTATAATGGATATATCTCGGCTCATTGTTAAGCCTATTAGTGTTTGATAGCATCAATTTGAAGGCAATTTAATTCTTTAAATCGTGATTACTGTCACTTCTGTTATCATCCCGATTCTGAATGAAAATGAATAGATTTAATCTATGATAGGGAGTTGTAATTGGTTTCGGCTGGAGATAGATTCATCTAGAATGGTCGCAATTTTGTCATCCCCGTCGGGTTTTTTCGGCTTATTGGTGCCAACTTTACAAAGTTTAGGGACAATTAAAAACTAATTATCAGACACTTTTATAGATGAAATTCGTGAAATGTAAGGTAAAAATACAGAAAAGATTTTTGGGGATAATTTTCAAGTGAAAATTGGGTTTGAAACACGCTTCAGAGAAGGGTTTTTAAATTGGTTAGATATTATTTAGATCTTTAGATCTAAGTACATCAAGATCCAAGGATCTTAACAATGTTGTAAATCTACTGGCAGAAGAATTGAATAAATAAATAAATAAAAGGCATAGCTCTAGATTTTGTACAGGGGCAAGTCCCCGACTGTCGGTTTGCGGGCGGACACCTCGGCCTAGCCGCCTAGTCACATTAATTGTATAGGCAATAGAGGCATGAATTCCATGTCATTCATGTATCATCCACTCATTCGTACCCTCAAATAAACCAGCTGTTGGTGGGGTCGTGGGACAAACAATAATCATGTTTTAATAATAAGGATACGATGAAGTATTGAGCCAGATTACATTGAAGGGTGAAACTTGAAAGCAAGGTCGAGAGACTTACCGAGTATACAAGTTTAATCCTGGAGATTATCAGTTGAAACTTGATTAATATCACCATTCAATAAAATAATTTAGATTCACTTCGAAAAACCGTTCATAGATCATGACGTGATATTTTCTCTAACATTCCACCAAAATTCGAACGTTTTCTCGGAGCTCCTGCGTGGAGACTTGACTCGCTGATGCCCTCCGGCAGAATGATTTTCGTTCTAATTTTCCCTTCTAACCGAATCATCCACCTTCGTTCGACGCTTCTGATTGGCTAAGAACAATGACGAGAAATCGAACAGATCGAAGCAAAATCAATGAACTTGGGATATTATCGATTTTGCTTCGATCTGTTCGATTTCTCGTCATTGTTCTTAGCCAATCAGAAGCGTCGAACGAAGGTGGATGATTCGGTTAGAAGGGAAAATTAGAACGAAAATCATTCTGCCGGAGGGCATCAGCGAGTAAAGTCTCCACGCAGGAGCTCCGAGAAAACGTTCGAATTTTGGTGGAATGTTAGAGAAAATATCACATGATGGTCTATGAACGGTATTTCGTAGTGAATCTAAATTATTTTATTGAATGGTGATATTAATCAAGTTTCAACTGATAATCTCCAGGATTAAACTTATCTACTCGGTAAGTCTCTCTGACAATCTGACCTTGCTTTTAAGTTTTACCCTTCAATGTAATCTGGCTCAATACTTCATCGTAGTGTTTGTCCCACGACCCCACCGACAGCTGGTTTATTTGAGGGTACGAATGAGTGGATGATACATGAATGACATGGAATTCATGCCTCCATGCCTCTATTGCCTATACAATTAATGTGACTAGGCGGCTAGGCCGAGGTGTCCGCCCGCAAACCGACAGTCGGGGACTTGCCCCTATACAAAATCTAGAGCTGTGCCTTTTATTTATTTATGTATTTATTCAATTCTTCTGCCGGTAGATTTACAACATTGTTAAGATCCTTGGATCTTGATGTAGTTAGATCTAAAGACTTTTAGAAGACTAAGCCGAGGGGACGGATTAATAATTCTTCAATTTAATACTTATTATATTTATATGTATTCGAGCGGATGATAATGAAACGATGAAGTGATGATAGGACGTTTACAAAAACCCATGCCTTATGCGGGACTCGAACCCACGCCCAACGGTGACTTCAGTTACTACCGCTAGCGATAATTGACTTAGCCACAGGGGCGGCTAAAATGTATTAATTTTATTGTAGTTGAACATTTGAATAGACCTCTATAGTCTGTTAGAATGATGGGAAGAAGACGATCGTGGCCTAATATTAGCGAATCATTTCGAAATTCTGAACGAGAGAGGGAATTGAACCACGGAAAACCTCCTGTAAGGGTGGTCAACCATGGCAAGAATCGAACCCCGGTCTCAGCTGCTTGGACACTTAGCCAATATACTTGCAAGGTCTAGCTAGCTCCAAAAGACTAGGACTTGAATTGATGATTTACTAGTAGACCAAGTAGCAAGGCGAAATGTCCGGGCCTTATATAATTCCATTGTGGTCCAATTGTTTCTATTCCATTGTCAAGTCCATTGTTATTTAATTCCATTGTTGTCAAAACACAAAATCCCATCACTACCCTGAGGTGGACTACGATATAATAAACATATACTTGACACATTATGTCAAGTTTATGCAGTCTAAAAGGCCGTGACTTTGTTATTATATTGCTTTGCCAAAGCATAATGTAGTGATACCAACAGACTTGATCATGATATAAAGATGTACCTATGACTACCAATAACGTAACGGGATAAGCAACATGGCGTAAGTTATATACTTTCAACATTGGACGTCTTCTCACCATGATGGAAGCAAAAAATGTGACGCGCTGAAGTGTACATTTTTGAGATTCGCAATTTCAAATCTAAACGTACGCATTCAGCTCGTATTTTATTGTAAAGTACATAGTTGAGTACTTGCATTGTTTCTGTTCTTTCTCGCAGATGTCAAGTAATTAATGCAGTTATCAATTGGTAAATGTGGCAGTATGGCTCTTGACTAGGGGTCCAATGCTTTTACACACGTATTTAAAATTTAGATTGGCTAATTCAAATGAATTGTATTCCAACGTTGCTTAATACAATTGGGAAGAGCTGGATTCACAGAGTGCATTACACGTATTACTTTTATGAATCAATATATAATACTACAAGTAAATTGAGTATGACGGCATCCCTTTGATTCCCGCATGGTGCGAAAGGAAATGATCAAGTTGCTTATCCCGTTACGTTATTGGTAGTCATAGGATGTACCGACTCCCATACTAATAACATGGCAGGCATTTGTGGTTTCTTGCGGTCAAATCAGAACCAACGGTATCGTATCATGGTTTTTGTACAGCCGTTTCGTATTGAGTCACCAATAGTTTTTCTATTTCACTTTTTATTTCAACTGATAATCAGTCGCCGCATACCGCAGTTGAAGATATAAGGTCGAACGTCCTTCTAAAGACTTACAGTTGTGTCATATTGCTGTACTAATTTTATCCATTCAGATGAAATATTATATCAACAAGCGTGGCTATACAATTAGCTAAAATTATTAGCAAAAAATGGTGTAAATACAAATTGGTTTCTATTGGCTGTTTCAATGAGCAAATAAACTGACTAACAATTGTTACCATAGCAATGCAGATCGAGAAGTAGTGAAAACAAAAAGTGTTTGATTAAAATAAACAAGAATACACAAATAAATATTGCGTGTTTTGAATATTTATACTATAGGGTTAATAAATATAGTATTTGTAAAAAATATTCTTCCCCCATTATTTTAGTTGTCGTGAGGTACAAAATAATTTCATCAATATGGACGATTACGTCATTTTAACTGATGATTATTCAAAATGATTGCTATGAACTTTCAAATAATTATCTCGATTCGTCAAGTTTTCGAAAATGACTGTATTATTATTGTTGACCCAATATTGAATAATGAATATTCTGCCATTCGGATCTTTTGCATTATAATTCAGCAATGACTTTTCGTCAGTTTCAAGGACAAAATATTCAGTTGTATTCAGACAAAATTCTAAAAAAATATATTGTTTGATACAACTTACCACATGTCTTTTGATGCCTCAAAGTTTCTCGCACAAAACCGAACTTCAAATGTCAATAAAATAAAAAAAAATCGAATATATTTCAAACCGCAATAAGAATTAATTTAAACACGTCAAAAAAACACTTTGAAATAAAAACTAATGTAACACATTTTAAAAATAATTCATCCGATTTTCCTTATCCTAACAAATATAACTGTCAAAAAAGAGAATGTTGCCGAAACCAACGTGTCACATCTATCTGTTTATTTGTTGTTCAAACAACGTCGTTTCCTTCGCGCGGCTGTCTGGCGACTGAACGCGAGATCCGACGTCGGGTCCACCGCCGTCGCGACGCTCGACACTGTACAGGGGCGTCGCTTCGTAGTTCCCTATTGGACCGGTAGAGGGTAGCCGTGTTTGCTCATCCATGTGTAGAATAGGTGCTGCTTTTATCGACGTCGATACCAATGGTTGAACATGAAAATATCATGCGAGTTCTAGATGGGCCTCAATTCAATTCAATTTTACAATTCAAATCATTTTATTCGCATGTCTGAATCAAGCAGAATACATAAACAGATCTTGGAATTTGTAAGATTGGAGATATGTGATGGGCTGGCGTGAAGTTGGCCCCTTACATGGACACCGCGTTATAACGGCGATACCCGAGGGGTACCTAGGTCTAAAGCCAGAATTGGGCACTATCTTAGATACATGTATCTTTTAAAGTATCTTGAGATAATGATACTAATTTGTATCTGTATCATAGATACAGTTTTAAAAATGAATGTATCTTATAGCTTTCCAATAATTTGAATGTAACTGTTTCTTTTTCATCATTCAAGATACAAAATACATTTTTGTAGAGACAAGGAATTTTTTGTCACATTGATAATGCTAGGTAAAGTTAAAATCCTATTCATTTTTTTGATTACTGTTATCTGCTAGTTTCATTTGATCACCATATGATTTTTGTTTCCTCATTTGATTATCAAACCACCGATGAAGGAACGCCTAGTCCATGTTTCAACCAAAGGCCCAGACAAATGAACCACTTTTTTCAAATCCAGTACGTTATGTGCATCCGGCATGGCCAGATGCGACCGATCGAGACCGGAAGTATGAGTGATGAAGTTATACGAACCACCGATAGAGTGATCTCGATAGCGTCAGTGAAACGTCGAACGAACAGAGCGACGCCCGACGTCGTTATCTGGTTGTGAAACACGCCGCTAGAGCGGGCCGTATCGCCGGATATGTCCTGGAAAATTGGTACAGAGAGAGTGGGAGAGAGAGGGAGAGAGAGAGAGAGAGAGAGAGAGAGAGAGAGAGAGAGAGAGAGAGAGAGAGAGAGAGAAAGAGAGAGAGAAGAGGAGGAGAGTGAGAGAGAGAGAGGAGAGAGAGAGAGAGGAGAGGAGAGGAGAGGAGAGGAGAGAGAGAGAGAGAGAAAGAGAGAAGAGAGAGAGTAATATAATATTACTAACAAACTGTTAAAGTATTCTTGAGTATGAAAAAACGTAATATTAAAAAAAAGGTGCATGAATATAAATATTCATAATACCAGGAAAACGCAGCACATAGACCTATGTGTTGTAGGAAGGGCGAGATTTGATATAATATATACTGGAAAAATGGTAAAGGTGTAAGCCTAAAAGTGGAGCAAATAAATGAATAAATTTCTATTATATATATATATATATATATATATATATATATATATATATATATATATATATATATATATATATATATTCATATATATCTCTTCAATGAATTAAAGTCTGTCTTATACACATGAGATTTCTCAGAAAACACAGAATAAAAATCAATCAATTAAAATATAAAAAATAACCATAATAAAATATTTGAAAGAGTAATAAAATAACAATAGAATGAGAAACAAAACATAAGTTAATTGAATCTAGGAATAGTTTTAATACAAAAAGGAAAAATAATAATGATACATTGAAAGATAAAAAAAGTAAATAAATACAGCTAACAAAAAGGCAAAAAGTTAATGAATCGGCCTACGGCTAACAATATTTGAATGAACAAAAAAATAAAAATAATTAAATGACACGAAAACAAATCATTGCTGATGGCTGTAAAGAATATGATATCTTAAAATTTGTAAAGATCCTCGAAAGGCGAGTAAAACAATGTTATAAATAAATTTGTTGTTGAGTTTGAGTTTTTTATAAAATTGTATGAATAAATATTAAACATGCAAATATAACACATCGTCAGAGAAACATTCTTTCAATACACTCGAATCAGAATACACCTAATTGAATTACGATATTTTTGAACTTTCAGAAATTACTTCTAAATTGAGTAAATAAGAAATATCAAGTAAAAGTGTGATGCTTGGTAGATTTAATCCAAATTTAACTTAATATGAGTTTGTAAAAATTTCCAAGTAATTCACAATCTTCACACTTTAATTCTCATATCACAGGTCGTATATTTGAAAAGATTTAATTTGATTTTCTAATAAGGTTCAATTTGTTGTCGCTCCAGACTTTTTAATATGGCTCGTTTATTCTTAGGAAAATAAACGATGTCAGGAAATTAAATTGCAATTTTCGTGTTCATTTATTTTCATTAAGCTCTACTTTATGTACTGAGACTCTGCTTTAATAACTACATTGTGAGATGATTCAGAACTAAGGTGTGTAAATTGAATCAAGGGTCAAAGGTTAATATATAATCAAAAATAAGATTTACTTAAGATTTATTTAACCAGGCAAACGCAGGATGTGCGTTGTACGATGAGCGAGATGTCTATATAAAGTATAATCGAAATTTCTACAAACCTTGATCATTTAAAATGAACTTCATCCGATGTCAATGAATCTAGAAAGCCGTGACTTCGACAATGCAACATTTTTCAACTAATATTTCTATCTTTTCGATGAATAAAATACATTTATTATATTATTTTCTCCAAAACGGCTGGTCCGAATATCAAACCGAATTTTTATTCATGTATATTATTCTTGTGTTCACATTTGTGGAAAATTTGAATCATATTGAAGAGATTTTTTTTCAATTTTTTTCCGCCCAGCCAAATCGTATGGGGTTTTTAGAAACTTCTAAATGATGTTTCTCAAAAATGGTCCGACCGATTAGACCTCGAAACTATACAGTTCTAAGTTGGATAAGTTTGCATATAAAAAAAAGTTTCATGGCGATCGGTCAAACCCTGCGACCTGTGCAGTGTTTACAAACAGACAAAAAAAAAAGAAAAAAACGCGCAGACAAAGTTCCGTAAGAGTTCAGTGAAAATCTTCGCTACGCTCATCTAATAATTATTATTCTATGTATCGATTCGTATTGACATTTCTGTCCACGTGAATCTTGGGTTCCACAAAAACACTATAGTAACACAATTCAAGATAAGGGCGTCCCCAGTCACCAGAGGGAAAAAAGTTCCCACCAGAATAATTATTTTTGAAAATATTGTGAATGTTCACTATGGATCGACCGTATTTTAGAAGGTACTTCTCTGAATGGTGTGCAGCAGTTTCACAACAAAACGTTTATCCGGAAAGCCACTACGATAATTTATGCTTTAGTTGACACTGAAAATGGTTACAAAACATGCATCTCGCGTTACATACACCACTTGATTACTTCTTGAGGTATTTTATCGTGTGTGGTATCGATGTGTTCGTAAAACAACTGGCTTTGGGCTGAGCTAAAATGAACAGTTCAACTTCATGCGTTTGGCACACAAGACCGGGAAAAAGTCATGCAATTTTTTTTCGTAAATCGAGGTAACCGAAACTATTTATTTGTATCAAAACGGCTTCAGGTATATTGACGAAAAATAGCTTAGCTGATAAAGGAAGGTTTACCCTACCAATGTATCAATTGTCATCTTACTTCTACCTTCTAACTATCTACTGGTTTTCGTGTATGTAACGGTTTAACGTATTTTTCAACTAGTTTTTCCCAAATTTTATCGGAACTCTCACCTTTTTTTTAATCTCAAATCTTTCATATGCTATTTTAACCTTGATTCATCAATATATGACGAAATATTTGATACTTTTTTGTGCGTGGGTCACCCTTAAGAGCCCGCATCTTGGACATATTTACAAGGCGGTGCACTTTGGCAACATATATCTCAACAACTACAAACACCACGGACAATTGCGAGCCATGTTGTTAGATGAGTGGCTCACTCACCCTTACGTCCATGTACACCATTTCCGTCGCAGTCCTTACCCTTCTTGTTCGGCCGTTGTTACTTCATCTCTTCCCAACCCCCAGACCCAGACTCGGTAGGCCTACTCTAAGCGAATACTGACTGGTGATTAGACGAGCTTTAGCGAGGATTCAATTTGACATACTGAAAAAAAATCGTGTACGTTTTTTTTTTATGATTTTTGTCGGTTCTCCACAGGTCAAACGGCTACAGCTATCAACTTCAAACTTTCATTCTGGTTCCTCATCTAACTCAGATCTGTAAAGTTTTGTGGCATTATCGGGTGGTAACTTTTATTTTTATGAATCTTAGAAATTTCAAAAATACCCATTAGAATAACACAGCGGGAAAAAATTTAATAATAAAATTTGCGTGAAGTTGAATTACATTTTGGTACACATTTCTAGAAATTTTCAGCTTGATCGGGTCAGCCATTCCGAAGAAAAAACATAAAATGTGCTAAATTGGTACCACTCGAAGCAGTTTTTACCCATTTTTACCCATACTATTACTATCCACTCGTCTAACAACGCATATTTTGCGTTTTCCTAGTTTCAATCAATTCACACTCTCCCTGCAGGGGTTCATAGCTTACTCCCTTCGCTACATAATATGTTTACCGTGTATTCTAGTTCAATTTTCTAGACAATTTATTAAATTTAAAATCTCTAGTTACGGGTCTATCGCTAACTTCCTGTATATTATGTTTGTCATGTAGGCCTACTCCAGTTCGATTTTTAATCAATCTACACGCTCCCTACAGGGGATTATATCTAGCTCCCTACACCATTATGTTTGCAGTGTTCTCTGGTTCGATTTTCTATCCGTTTACACAATTTACACGAGTTTAATTTCTGACTTTAATTTTGGTTTTGTAATTTCCCCCAAAAAATATAATTTGGACATAATTGGACAATAGTCGTTATTTCATAAGTTCGTACTGAAAATGCGCTTGAAATCTTAGTTTTTTTTATTAATTTAGACCTTTTTTTGGAAAACGGCTGAGAAGAGCGTAGCCGAATTTATGAATTCGGGAATTATGAAGTTATACTGATGAATAAATACTAGAACATCATTGGTCTAACCAGTTCATGAAAATTAATAGCGAAAAGTCAAAAACTACTCCCTGAACATTTTGGTCTAAATGTTTTGTGATTTGAAACTTTTTGTTGAATTTACCAGTCCTATTGTTATGTATGTGTAGATGCTCATTTATCTGAACCTCGCCGAATCTGAACCTCTTTTAATTTGAGTTGTTTCGATTTTATTGGTACCATCACGGACAACCAAACTGCGCATGCTCCTAGAGTAAATATATTCCAAGATGTAAATAATATGTAGTATTCTCGTTAACTTTATTCACGTTTAAGAACTTACAGACATTGAAAAATAGACATTGTTTTCAAACCATTTAGATAAAACTAATCTTTCTATCTTAATTACATTTTCTTTTAATTATCCACTTCTGCCAGTTTTAAGATATTTTCAATGTTACAGATATTCCATTTTACACTAATGGTTCCCCAATTATGAATTATATTGAAAATAATTATTCCTTAACTTTTAAGACATTCATATAAAACAATATAAACAATAATTTCAAAATTTTAATATTTTATACAGGGCTCAAAATAACAAGATAACTTATGTACTTATGTTCTAGCATGATTATTATTTAGAGGAAAACATTCCCGTGTGTATAACTTCAAATTTGTAATTCAATTTGATAATTTCATGTGACTTTTTATTCAAATATTTGAATTTTACGAATAGTAGGCTACCTTGATTTCCTCAATGTAGGTAGTGAAAATTATCGATTTCTAGATGTATAACCAAACAATTCAAATAGACAGAACAAATATGTAATTAAATATTGTTTATATTCTAATAGACACAATAGCCTACTAAAAACAATTATGTGGGGTATTCTATATATTACATGTCAAATGTCATAATACCTTTCTCAAAATCATCCTATATTTTATCAATAATTTAAAATAACATACATACTTTGCTATTACCACATACAATCCAACCTTTTAAAATTATATCTAGGTGCTAACTGAACTTTTCATAGAGTCAAATATAAATAAATATACATTTAATTAGAAAAAATAATCTATCTCCATTCTCAGCTTGAAAAAATATTCGACCATTTTCTATAATGAATTAACACATTAACAACTCAAAAAGTTACTCCTTTTGACATAACATAATCATAATAATGAATCAATCAAAATTTTCAGAAAATGTCCTTTCCTAAAACATTTCAATAGATACATAAAATAGACTTTTTTCAAAGTCATTTTATACTTTTTTCATCCTAATTCTTTCAACATCCACGCTTCACTAATAATTGACTTAAATTTCATTTTATCCTTTCCATTTTTTTTTTCAGGACGTAAACAATAAACCACTTGAGTCAAATCAGGAATGGATGTTGTGAAGGAATTTCGTCTCGGTAAGTAAACATACACTTTTGTTTTTTTATATTTAAAATTGAAATAATATTTAATATATAAAATTAATCGTCGTATTGGTAGAGGAGTTGATAAAGATCGCTCTTCGGTGACGGATAGCGATAGTTGACTTCCGAACCGACTTTCATGTTGTTGTTGTTGTTGTTGTTGTTGTTGTCGTTGTCGTCGTCGTTGTTGTTGTTTTGGTTGTTGCTGAACAGCTGTTTGAGCGTAGGTCGGTATTGAGGAGATGGGGCAAAACGTTTACCAAATCTGAAACAGAATGTAGAAGATAATTAAAATATGGAAATGTGGGAGTAAGAGTAGGCCGAGGGGTTAACAACTTGACATTTTAATGTACACCTGATTTTTATTTTTTTGATCCTTTTGATTTTTCTCGATTTTTTTGATATTTGGTTTTTTTTTTTGATTTTTTGATTTTTTTGATTTTTCATGATCTTTTTGTGATTTTTGTGACTCTTCCTGATTTTTCTTTATTTTTCTTGATTTTTTTTATTTTTGTGATTCTATTTGATTTTTTTATTTTTCGTGATTTTTTTTGATTTTTTTGATTTTTCGTGATTTTTTTATTTTTTTTGTAATTCTTTCTGATTTTTCTTGATTTTTTTATTTTCTTCGATTTTTCGTGATTTTTGTTGATTTTTCGGATTTTCTGTGATTTTTTGATTTTTCGTGATTTTTTTTATTCTTTTGAATTTTTCTTGATTTCTTGATCTTTTGAATTTTTGATTTCTCTAGATTTTTTTGTTTTCTCTCAATTTTTTCTGATTTTTCGTGATTTTTCTCGATTTTTTTGATTTTTCTTGATTTTTTTTATTTCTCTTGATTTTTTTGATTTTCTCCATTTTTATGATTTTTCTTGATTTTTCTTCATTTTTCTCGATTTTTTTTATTTTTCCTGATTTTTTTGATTTTTCGTGATTTTTATGATTTCTCTCGATTTTTTTGATTTTTCTCGATTTTTGCGATTTTCCGTGATTTTTTTCATTTTCATGATTTTTCTTGATTTTTCTCGATTTTTCTTGATTTTTCTTGATTTTTTGATTTTCCGTGATTTTTTTGATTTCTCTCGATTTTTTTGATTTTTCTTGATTTTTTTTATTTTCCGTGATTTTTTTTGATTTTTTTTTCAATTAAGTGTACACCTGATTTTTTTACTTGTTAACCCCTCGGAGTAGGCGTCAGTTTCATTCTAACATTGACTGACACACAGTGGCGTAAAAATCGGCGGTGCAAGTGGTGCAGTGAGCCAGAGGCCCACCGCTAAATTTACTCTAGGGGGGCCACTGAGATCGACATAGTTTGCTGAAATAATAAAGTATTATTTATTATTCATATATACATATTTATATATTATAGTCCCGCACAAGACCTAGATATGTGTAATCATCATTCATATATCACCCATTCATTCTTACCCCCAAATAACCTAATGTTGGTGGGGTCGTTACGCAAACCATAATCATCGTCGTCGAAGTAAATAATGTGTTACATTTCTCGACATTTGGGTTCAAGTATGCCATACTTGTGTAGACATTTTTTTATGTTCACTTGTAATAATATCAAAATTAAAACAAAATATGTGCTCAATAATGCATTTTTTGAACATTTTATAAAAATAAATGAAATTACAAGTAATTTCTTCTTCACATTCTTTCATTTTCCAGTGCATGTATACAAAGGTGTCATGTAATCGCTGTGAAAGTTTCTTAATTGTATGTAAATTTCATAGTTTGTGAAAGACAGGTACCCGGGACCGAAAAAGTGCAAATTCAACATTGCCGGTAGGCCCTATAGGGATTGAAATGTTCCCTTAACGCTTTGTAATAAGTTGTATTAAAGTTGAATCAAGTTACATCTTAATAAACTATAAGTTATGTGATATAAAAGTAGTCATTATGGAACAATTTCATCTTATAAAAACGATGTTATACTTGATCACCTATAATGATCAATTATTCTACATGAACGATTTTAACATTATACAAATTGCCTCCGGAACAATATTTAAAGATCACAGAGTATAATACTACGATTTATCTGTAGTACAAACTACTATTACCTTCTCTCATATATTACATATTATATGTGTATTCTGTATTTAATTGATGTTAAGTCCTCATTATACTCTAGTAAGTATATGATGAAGAAATATAAGAAGATTGTGTGAACAACTCATTGTGTAAACACTGTTGAGGAGCTTTCTACCGGTTTCTGTTCTTTGCTGTGAATATATTATCAATTAATATGAAAATGGATACATAAAGAGATCATTTTGAATGTATGTTATGACAACAGGAGACTATTGGTATATCAAACTATATATTAATCTTTCTTTATTGGCTACTCTATTTTGTAGTTCCGTTGACATTAATATGGTATACATTGATTTTATAAATATGAACAGTTTGAACACAATCAAATATTATAACTAACCCCATGACTGAGTTATTCGTTTTAAAGTGCATAATTAGACGAGCTTTTGCGAGTATTCAATTTGACATACTGGAAAAAATTGGTGTTCGTTGTTTGTTTTTTTTATTGTTTTTCTGTCGGTTCTCCACAGGTCAAACGACTTCAGCTATCAACTTCAAACTTTTTGTCAATATGGTTCCTCATCAAACTTAGACTTGTATAGTTTTGTGGCATTATATCGGGGGGTAACTTTTTTTTTTATGAATTTTAGAAATTTCAAAAATTCCGATTAGAATAACATGTCGGAAAAAAATATATATATATTTTCCAATGAAATGAAATTTCGCGTGAAGTTGAATAACATTGGATACACATTTCTAAAAAATTTCCGCTTGATCGGGTCAGCCATTTTGAGGAAGAAACATAAAATGTACTAAATTGGTACCACTCGAAGCAGTTTTTACCCATTTTTACCCATGCTATTACTATCCGCTCATCTAACAACGCATTTATGGCGTTTTCCTAGTTTTTAAGAAAAATATAAATCATCATCTCAACTTGGGAATCTATATAATTTGTTTACTCGTCCTCCAAGATCGACCCTTCTTCCGAGTCCTGACGAACTCATCACTCCATTCGGTTTATTTGTCAGTACAGACACGGTAATGTCTAAACTAGGAAAACGCCATATATGCGTTGTTAGACGAGCGAATAGTAATAGTATGGGTGAAAATGGGTAAAAACTACTTCGAGTGGTGCCAATTTAGCACATTTTATGTTTTTTTTTCAAAATGGTCTACCCGATCAAGCTGAAACTTCTTAGAAATGTGTATCGAATGTAATTCAACTTCACACAAAATTTCATTTTTTTGGAAAATAAAAAAAAATCTTTTTTTTCCGCTATGTTATTCTAATGGGTATTTTTGAAATTTCTAAAATTCATAAAAAAAAAGTTACCCCCCGATAATGTCACAAAACTATACAGATCTAAGTTAGATGAGGAACCATATTGAAAAAAAAGTTTGAAGTTGATAGCTGTAGCCGTTTGACCTGTGGAGAACCGTGAAAAAAACATGAAAAAAAAACATAAAAACGAACACCAATTTTTTTCAGTATGTCAAATTGAATCCTCGCTAAAGCTCGTCTAATCATGACTCATAATCTCTGGAGGATGAAAAAAAAATGAATCGATATTTCTAAAATTGAGATTAGATTTCTAGTTTTCACTGAAATTAAGAAAGTAGGCCTAATATCACAATTATTCAATGAAATCCAGTTCTAGGCTCGTGATGTCCTTTAAAGCACCTGTTGAATTGGGCCTATGCACAGCCAATTCCACGTACCATCATCTCAAGGGTGGAATTAATATTCCATGGCGTTATGAAGAGAAGGTGGGGGGGGGGGGGGGAAGGGGGGGAAGGGCTGTAAGATTGGGTATGCACGAAGGAAAAGGTGACTATCGTTACATCGTAGACATATTTAATATTCACAGAGTTGCTGTTTATTAGACGCGAAGCAATGTAGCTAAATTAGCTAACAATCAGGTTAGTCAAGCAACACGCAATACTGGTTGTAAGTTATGTGTAGAATAACTCATATCTTAATTAGTTAGATACAAGATATTTGAGACGAGCGTATCTCTTTTCTCGAAGGAAAAGTAGTTTTTTGATCCTGAAGGTTCAAAGGGAGTGGCTGTTTTCATAAGGTTACCATGGTCACTGAGCTTATTAGACGAGCTTTAGCGAGGATTCAATTTGACATACTGAAAAAAATTGGTGTTCGTTTTTATGTTTTTTTTTTTTTTATGTTTTTTTGTCGGTTCTCCACAGGTCAAACGGCTACAGCTACCAACTTCAAACTTTTTTTTTAATATGGTTCCTTATCTAACTTAGATCTGTATAGTTTTGTGGCATTATCGGGTGGTAACTTTTTTTCATGAATTTTAGAAATTTCAAAAATACTCATTAGAATACCACAGCGGGAAAAAATATATTTTTAAAAATATTTTTAGAAAATATTTTTATTTTCCAAAAAAATGAAATTTTGCGTGAAGTTGAAATTACATTTTGATACACATTTCTGGACATTTTCAAATAAGGGTTGTCATTATTAAATATCAAATATTCATTAATCATTAATCATGATTTTTAATATCTCTTTCTCCATCAACGGGTCTGCTTCCATTTCAAAGTTTGTTTCTACGAACCGAAAAATCGGCACTTTCGTGTTTGTTTGTACCTTAACATCTATGTAGACTATCCATTATTTCCTGCACAGAACCCTCAATATGACGCACTTTCTCTCTGCACCAGCAACACTTTAGTGCAGGTTGGTGCAACACAAACAAACAGATCTAATGACAAGTCACAAAATGAAGCGCGCGCATATTCAAAAAAAAAACGTTGATCAAATATAATATTGTTGACATTTTATGTAACTTTCCGTCGGCCATATTGTATTCAAGAGGCGCTATCTTTTGTTACAATTCGTGTGGATTAGGCCTATACGCACATTAATAAACAATGTCAAACCAACAAACCCTTTGTATAATGAAACACTGACTCGATTCATCAGGCGAGAAATTCAGTTACAAATATAAAGAAACTCAAATTACAAAGTATGAAAATGCCTTTGACTATCATATTCATTAGACAACCAGTCTCTCGCTATTTCATTCCACATCCAATGAGGGTTCCGATCGAATAACTACCTTATGAATAACCACTAACGATCAATCGTTTCGATCCAGCTGATTTTCTCTTAGACCCTAAATGGACCCGATCGACCGTCTTTCCTATACATTAACATTGACGGTCAGATGTGTAGACCCTTCCGCGTGGAATAGTTTATGTACAGGCGAGTTGACTCGACACAAAAATATATGCTATTTCATTTGTGATATACAAAGCTGTATAAATACTTCCGTTGTTAATGACTTGGGATGGCATTTCGTTGTGAAAACATACTTTGTAGGCGAAACTTACAAAGAGAAGTCGAATTAATGTCGTATATGACAGTGCATGGTTATGTGGTAGCAATGTTTTGTTTTTCGGGATGAACATCCTTTGACACTTCAGAGTGCATTGGAGTTGGCGGGCGGAACAAGGTATATATATATATATATATATATATATATATATATATATATATATATATATACGGTTTAACGACGCACTGTTATGATAACTGAGATCTAATGGCGTCGGATGGATGATTAATGAGATGATGAGATGAAGGTTCCTGGATAATGGGAAGGATATTGGGAAGGAAGCGGTCATGGCCGACTTATTGTATAGGAACCATCCCGGCATTAGCCTAGACTACAGAGGGAAACCATGAAAAACCTTTGTAAAGATGGTCGGCGGCGGGGATCGAACTGGGTTCGGAATTCCCCTCGCCTGCCGGATCACATGAAGCGAGCGCGTTAACCACTGCGCTGCATGTGCCGGTTCGGAAGAAGGTTTCCTCGGGCGAAGGAGATTTGAGAAAGCCGCACAAGTCAGAGTGCGGGCTCGCAGAAAACAGTTGGCGGGCGGAACAAGGGTTCCGTGGGCGAAGGAGATTTGAGAAAGCCGCACAAGTTGGAGTGCGGGCTCGGAGAAAACAGTTGGCGGGCGGAACAAGGGTTCCGTGGGCGAAGAAGATTTGAGAAAGCCGCACAAGTCAAAGTCCGGACTTGTGAGAATGAGGGTAGTCGATTAGCGGAAACATAAAATGTGCTAAATTGGTACCACTCGAAGCAGTTTTTACACATTTTTACCCATACTATCACTATCCGCTCGTCTAACAACGCATATATGGCGTTTTCCTAGTAACTAGACTTTGCCATTAAATTTCGAATACATATCTCGCTCATCTCACAACGCACATACGGCGTTTTCCTTAGTGATAGATCAATATCACACGCCAAAAGATTACCACAGTTCATACCGTGCTTCTACAGGATCGAAGACTTAAATTATTTATTTGGAACTCAACATTTGAAAGTCAACACCTTGTTACCATTCGTGGTTTATACAGTTGACAACTTGACAGTGATATACATTTATTATAAACAAGAGCCACCGGCATATGTAGCTCAATGGTTAGAGCGCTCGCTTCATGTGATCTGGTAAGTGAGAGTAAGTGACCGCCACCATCCATCTTTACAGTTTTTTTCGTGGTTTCCCTCTAGTCTAGGCTGATGCCGGATAGTTCCTACAATATGGACCACTATTCTTCTCATTACCTAAGAAAACCTTGACGTCATCATCTTAAAACCTCATTGATCCATCATTCCGACTCCAATAGGTGAAAGTTATCATTACATTGCGTCGTTAAAACACAATATATAAAGAAAAAAAAAAAGAGTGAATACTGACATGGGTTGATCGGTCTCTAGAGAATTGATTCGCATTCTCGGGACCCGGGTTCGATTCCTCCAATGGTCGATCACCCTAACTGGGGTGCTTCGTAGTTTCCCTCTGTCGTTAAAGTCGACACTTATAAGGGATGATGTCCTTAAAACAGTCCACGACCATTTTCTTTCCACTGTTCTAACATCACATCTCATCCCCGTATAACCTAACTGTTGGTGGGGTCGTTGAGCAATAATAATAATCACGTCTCATCATACCATCATTTCATTCATCATCCACCGACGCCAATAGATTTCACTTATCGTTCAAGTACCGGCATATGTAGCTTAGTTGCTAACGCACTCGCTTCATGTGATCCGGGAGGTGAGGGGCATATTGGACCCGATTCGATCCCCAACCCCGTCCGTTTTTACATGATTTGACTGATATTCAGTTGGTATGAGACCTATTTACGTGAATACAAGTATAGAAGGCGAACTCATCTGTTCCCAATATAATGTCTGGCTTTTAACGAGCTTTTGATATTTTACAAAATACATCTACTTTTAATTAATGAAATAGAACGAATAATAAAACCCGAGAGTAAGATTAATATTAAAGTCTCGGCGAACAAAAGGTTTGCAATTTGAAGTGTAAGAAAATAGATCGCACACAATTACAATATTATTGAAAGCGATTTTAATTTGAATCTATAAAATACCTCTCAGGGAATTACATGAAATAAAGTTTCAGTAAATCATCTGAACAACGTATTATTTGAAATACAATTATTTTTTCAAGTATAAAAGTATTATTTAAAAGTATATTTAATTATATTCAAAGTCTTCGTTCATTTGTTTTCTAAGAATCTATATAGATTATGAGTTGAAAAGTCTTTATTGTTCGTATTTTTCAGGCGAAAAAACACCCTCCCTGCCACCCCCCCCCCCACACCCCCACACCCCCACACACCCCTACCACTTGTTGTGTAGGCTTCGTGTAATCATTTTCAATCGTCAATGGTATAAGATAAAAGGATTCAGTTTTCACCAAATTACTGATGAACAGTATTTTCGAAATATAATTATTGAAAATTTTGAATAGATATCTCGCTCATCTTATAACGCATATGTAACGTTAGCCCAGTAGTCCCTATATACAATAAATGGAATGAAATGTTTCAACTTTTCGTCGTTAATACTTTTCAGTGGAGGTGCCAGGTTTTATTCTAATGTGTAACCAAACACCTATCCTACTGATTTTATGGTCATCAAATCAGTGCCTATACTCAATAGTTGGTCTGCGGAATACTAAAATCAAAATCTAATTGAATGTGTACATATATATTGTAGCGTAGACTTTTGAGGGCCGAAGGAAGATGATAATAAGTCACTTTTCGGTGATTTGCCCTTCCTTGAAACAACTGGTGGCTCTAAAAAGAGCCTTGGGTTTCGACGTTTCGGCTGAAAACGTTCAGCCATCTTCAGGAGTCGTTGTGGTGTGGTGGCCGGCAATCGAGCAAAATCGAGGCAAATCGATTGCCGGCCACCACACCACAACGACTCCTGATGATGGCTGAACGTTTTCAGCCGAAGGCTGAAGGCCCAAGGCTTTTTTTAGAGTCACCAGTTGTTTCAAGGAAGGGCAAATCACCGAAAAGTAGCTTATTATATATATATATATATATATATATATATATATATATATATATATATATATATGTGTGTAACACGTGGTTGTCTCGGGAATGCCGCGTTTGCTCTTTTGGGAAGAAAATGAGCAAACGCGGCATTCCCGAGACAACCACGTGTTACATTATCCAGTCCGCGAGAACATCCGTTACAACATATATATATATATATATATATATATATATATATATATATACATACATAAAAGATAGATCACACAGTGGTGATTGTGTTTCGATGTAGTTTGGTTGGGTGTAAGATCGCCCTTGTGGTGCCCCGTCCAAACGATCCTACTCTCATCCTCAGCCTTAATAGGGGAACAATGATTTTGTATCAAGTTTCGATGTTATTGAAAAAAAAAAAAAAGTGTTGTTGTTAGTACCTGGGTCTGCCGGCGATCGCGAAGTAGTTGCTCAGCTGTTCGAGGTAGGTGCGCAGTTCCTCCGGCGAGGTGAACACCTGCGGCCTGCTCGGCCTGCCGACATTCCCGTCGCCAGCGCCGCCAATCGACGGGTCGCACAAGCTCGGCGTGATCACACTGACCATCAGGCAGACGCCACTGACTAGAGCTACGTTCATCCACATTGCCACTGGAAACAAGACGATCGTTTACATTTTATTATTACTGGGAAAACGCCATATATGCGTTGTAAGACGAGCGGATAGTAATAGTATGGGTAAAAATGGGTAAAAACTGCTTCGAGTGGTACCGATTTAGCACATTTTATGTTTTTTCTTCAAAATGGCTGACCCGATCAAGCTGAAAATTTTTAGAAATGTGTACCAAAATGTAATTCAACTTCACGCGAAATATCATTTTTTGGAAAATAAAAATGTTTTCTTTTTTTTTCCGCCACTTTTATTCTAATAGGAATTTTTTAAATTTCTTAAATTCATAAAAAAAAAGTTACTCCCCGATAATGCCACAAAACTATACAGAGCTAAGTTAGATGAGGAACCATATTGAAAAAAAGTTTGAAGTTGATAGCTGTAGCCGTTTGACCTGTGGAGAACCGACAAAAAAACATGAAAAAAAATCAAACATAAAAACGAACACCATTTTTTTTCAGTATGTCAAATTGAATCCTCGCTATAAAGCTCGTCTAATTATTCATTCGTAAATTACAGATTCCGACCATTGGTCCGATGGCAGTTGGTTATAGATACTAGTCCTTATTTTAATAACTAGGAAAACGCCATATATGCGTTGCTAGACGAGTGTATAGTATATGGGTAAAAATGGGTAAAAACTGCTTCGAGTGGTACCAATTTAGCATATTTTATATTTTTTCTTCAAAATGGCTGACCCGATCAAGCTGAAAATTTCGTCAATTCATAACATAGTAATTTGTTAAAAATATGTTTCCTCGTTTTTCATAGAGTGAAACAGACTCAAAATAATTGATTACAGATTAGAGAATATATTTTTCTCGCTCTATTACCGAGAACCGACTATATCTCTGGTTATAAAATGCAATAACCTAGCCTAACCTGAATTAACCAAAGTAGCAGTACCAAAAAGCTGGTGGGAGGTCATAAAAAATGTATGAAATCTGTTGATGTTGAAATAAACTGGAATGAGGTATAATACGCCACCCGTGACCCGATAGTAAAATGTGATACGTTGCTCCAATTCAAGCCCCTTGTACCCCATCATATTACACATGATGTTTCGCTCTCTATCTCTATCTCTTCCCTCCCCCCCTCTCTCTCTCTCTCTCTTTCACTCTCTCGTATCTCTCTCTCTCTCTCTCTCTCTCACTCTTCTCTTTCTCTCTCGCTATCTTCATTAGGCCTACACATGATCTCTTGCTCGCTGTCTCTCTCTCTCTACCATCTCTCTCTTTATTACACATGATCGCTCCCTCTCTCTCTTTCTCTCTCTTTCTCTCTCTTTCTCTCTCATTCTCTCTCTCTCTCTCACTTTCTCGCACCCTCTTCAAGATACAATATCAGTGCACCACGCGTCACTCTCTCGTCTCACGGCCTCTTTGAGCTCTGAATTGACATCCAAAGAACTTAACACTGAAGTGGGGCTGGGGAATGTTAATTAATCAACGTACAGTATGCTAAAATATGAACGTCTATCAAGGTCAGTGTATGAATTCATGCAGAAATATTAAACCATAGATTCATTACACTTATTGTTTTCCATTTTTCATCAGATTCGTTAATAGAACATTAATTTTTAAATAATATAAAAATGCGGGGTTTGGTAACAAATAACACCTCTAACATAATAATTCTACTGAGCCGTGTATAGCATTGTTGTTTTATATAGTTCGATATAAAAGCGATAGTTGCGCTACAGGCAAGTGTGACCACGGACTCAGATTCTGACCGCGGAAATATTTCACTTGGAAGGCGCGAGTGGGTACACATTCTCTATGTTATGATGAAGTATGTTGGTATCACTACATTTGTCGTATGTGAAGTTCTAGTAACTTCAGTTTCAGTGCTTCGTAACTTCGAAGAACTTCTGTAATGCTTCTTGATGGATGAAAGAGACAGCCAAGATCAAAGTCTTTAGTCTGTAATCATTTCTTGAACGTGTGTTCGGACCTGTCATTTGTTGCGTTTCTAATCGGATCCATAGCTTCCATAGCATAATGGGATCTTTCATCCAGAGCCTTCCTTGGGGAACAATGATTTTTTTATCAAGTTTTGATGTTAATGAGATGAAAGTATTATCGGATGAAGGACCTGATTTTATTGCGTTTTCGTTTCGTGATATTCACACTTGAAGCCATTTTGAAATCGCATCATTTGCGTGAAAACCGACGTACAAAGTGAAACATCAATTTGAAAAGCGAGTACGTCGTTGGATTTTATTATTTATTATTGAATTCGTTTTTTGATAAGTATTCAAAAGTTCATTCGCACATGCTTCATTTAACATGGTAAAAAGATAATATTTCTCGTGAGAAAAAACAAAATTGAGTGATTTTATATGAAAATGTATAAAAATCTTCAATACTGATGAGTGCAATCACAAATTGTATATAATATGATTCTTATAACACTAAGACCATGAGAATTATTAAGAATTAATACCGTATTTAATTAAAATTCCCACACAATAATTCTAATGTGAGCTTGTGCTTTTTTCACAAGAATCATGAAGGATATATAATTTTCAATAGAGTCCCGCTCATCCATGACCAACACAAAGCAAATCTCTGTCTTCCTATAAGGGGATGCTGAAGAGCGTATACTGGAATAAATCTACTCGGTCGTGTGACATGGGCTTCGGGGTTCTTTACAGTGAAATGTGGTCAGGCTTCAGGTGAGGTTGGACACCCAAACCCATGTCACACAACCGAGTCTTCCAAAGCTACCAACCAAAATTTTTATAAAACTTATATGCTAGACAATATCATTACTTTTGTGAATTTACACATTTATATTATAAATATAAAACAATCTTATAGTTAATTAGTCATATAGGCCTATTAGTAATGTTTAATTATTTGTCACTTCGTTTGCTTCTACGTCGACTGCTACAATATTGAATATACCTACAATTAGTCAGCCCGCACACAAGAACCTTGGTTCTTACGCGGGCTTCACATTAATTAATTTTCATTGACTCATTTATACATTAATGATACGATTTTTGATTTAATTAAAATTGTGTATATAAAAACTGTGCATAATGTAAATATAAAAATAATGTGAATAAAATGAATTCAAAATTGAAATTAAATTAAAATTAAAGACGACTTTATTCCGGTATACGCTCTTCAGGCGCCCCCTTCCTAAGACACCCTCTTAACTCTGTCAGTTTCCAACCGGAAAAGCGTGGGATTTTACTATCTCCGGTAATATCAGGCAATAAACTGTTATTATTCTGTTGTCTGTAAGTTTAACGAACTACCAACGCGTCGTAAAACAGAGAATATGGACTTTTATGTTGTTTATGTTAATACGAACTCGTTTTACTCTGCCTACATTGTTTTATCGAATTATGTAAAAATATGATTTTTACGATCGAAGATTTCTGCCATCTGTTTTGTATGACATATTATTGTATTTTTATTGTGTTGAGGTTGAAATATATTTTCTTGTGGTGACTTTTAGAGAACAAGGGCTGTGAACATGTTTATGTTCTACACGAGTAGGGGTTTATGTTGTTGGTTAGGGGTTGGGCCGATGTGCTGGGACTATATAATCGCAAGGGGGGTGACTGGAAGCTGTGGCCTAGTTTGTCTCGGATTGAATTATACATAGAAATTATACGTTGGAAGAAGGATGTATGATTAGTAGATGTTATCGAACTATTTGAATGAATTAAAAAAATTGAATGAAGAAAAATAATGGTAGAAAATAGAGAAATGATATATCGTATAAATTGAGTAATGTTAAAAAAACTTTGGATGCTACACCAGAAAATGCACATATATTAGTTTCGAGAAATATAAAGTTAATAATTAATCAAGTGAAGTTCTTTATCTTAATTTGAATCAGATATTTCGTATATCTGAGTACATTCAAGAAATGTGTGCTACCGTTATTTCTTGTATTATTAATAGTAGAAAACAACTATATTACTGACCTACATCACTTTTATCTGAAATAATTCATATTTATTTGTTGGTTGAGTCTATGGGAGGCGATTTAGCGGGATATAAGTTTTTTAGTAATAACTTTTGAGCGGTATGAGATATCAACATTCTGAACATAGAAAGACAGAATCTATTCTCAATACCTTCAAGACGGTGTGAGTAACTATAACTATCAATCTCAAATCGCTGAACTGTCACACGTGGAATGTTAAAATTACAATTGTTTTAGCCGTATACTTCTGACAAATATGCGGTATGAGATAATAGTTATTACTCGCACCATCTGGAAGGTATTTAAAAAATCTGTGTTTTCTTGTTTTCATAATTTCGATATCTCATACCGTTCAAGAGTTATCACCAAAAAACTGATATTCCACTAAATAGTAAATAACGCACTTTGATACAATTCAGGGAAAACTGATTGAAAAGTTCAAAGTTTTGCTTCTTGTAATTTTTTTATTTTGTTAAAAGTTGTTGCAAAACGAAATAAATATGAATAAACACTAAACAAGAGTAAATTGACTTTCCGATCGACCGTCTTTCTCGACCTATAACCATGCCGTTAGGAGGTTTCGACCGACTACAATTGTGTCAAGAGAATAACAATTTTAATGTCAGCTGTTCACAAAATGTGATTGACCACTAGGATCCAGCTTTATAAATCTATACAGAATTACAATTGAATAACTAAATCACGTATATAAAATTATTAACTTATATCTAGGTATAAAAATCGACGATTTAAAAAAAATGAACGTTATCGAAAAGAAATAATAATACAGATAATAATAATAAGTTTTGAGATTAAATAGTTGAAATAAAAATAAAAAAACGTTCTGTAATGTTTATGATGAGTTATTATAGAGATGATTGTGGAGAATGAAAGACGAGTCTTTTAAAATTGACGTTACTATGTGATCTAAATTAATGGTGGAAATGGCATATGTCTTTAAAAAATTAGTGTAAAAAGATGGAATTACACCTCGGGCTCCCAAGAAAAGACCAATAACGTTCCAGTATTGACAATCTATCTTATACTTTCGAGCTAGGTCGGGGATGCATGGCATATAATGGTCCCTCTTTTCTTTGTTCACGTCTTCCGCCTGCGTTGAGCCTAGTGCAAATCTGATAGTGGGATCTAATATCAGAACCATCTTTACGCATAAGCAATCTCACCAATCTGTCTTTGATTCGCATTTTGTTTTATTGTTTTTCCTTGTTATTATAATTCAAATACCATCATCTGCAAATTTACTCAAATATTTTACAGATATTCAATGGAAAAGATGAAAATAACCACTCAACATATTGAAAATGTGCTCTTATGAATTTTCCAACAAAAGTATCCCTCATTAATTTGAACTGTTCTTACTTCGTTTTATTCTTATAAGTATACATAGTAGGTTAATTAGATTTTGAATCCTATTTATTGGCTATTCTTAAGAATTCACAATAAAAATTCATTTCTGAGAAACAAAAACTTTTGACTTATTTTTGAAAAAGTTTCACTTAATCACTTATGATCGCATTAAAATTAAGACCTTCACAAAAATAAGTCTCTCTTGAAACGTGTATAATTATATAAGTTATATAATAATGATTGTTGATATCATTCTAAGAATGTTGAATGGGTGAAATCACAAGAGAGCCACTTATTTTACAATTGCTATTTATGTGTTTATTCTCCACTTAGAATCTGTGCCCAATTAGTTATTTGTCTATTGGTACAAAATAATACAAATGAAAGTATAATTAATCTTCAATGAACTAATGGCCGGTAATACGAATTACGAATAATAATAGAATATTTATGTTTGTAGAAATTATAAATCAAGTTAAAACCTACAAGTTTGAATATCAACAGGCTTTATTAAAGACATCAACTGAATATAGGAAAGTTTGTGAGTTATGAAAGTGAAGTTTGAAACTAATTAAGGCAGTACTCATAAAAGTAGAGAATTATAAAAATGAAAAAAAAGATTATACTTATAAAAATTCATCTTCACCTTTCTTTTCTGTGTTCAAGAACCAGCATAATATGGTCGAAAGTATAGCAACACCAAAATAATTTTATGCTAATAAAAGTAAGTTCAAATTTCTATTTTTGTGGATTCAATCAGTTTTAAGGTAATCCAAGTCAATGTATATCAAGAATTTGATGAAATTCATTGACGTATCATCTCAAAACTGTAAAAGAGAACACAATACAATATTTCATCCAATCCGCGAGAACATTCGGCATAACATGTATATATATATATATGTGCTGGTGAAGGTTTTGAGGGCCGATGGTTGATGGTAATGTCACACTTTGCGGATTGCCCTTTCTGGAAACAGTTGGCGGTTCTGAAAAGAACCTTGTCTCTCGACGTTTCGGACAGCTGCGGCTGACCATCTTCTTGGAGTCGTCTCGTTCAAGAACTGGAACGAGACGAGACAGCCGCAGCTGTCCGAAACGTCGAGAGACAAGGTTCATTTCAGAACCAACAAATGTTTCCAGAAAGGGCAATCCGCAAAGTGTGACATTACCATATATATATATATATATATATATATATATATATATATATATATATATATATATATATATATATATATATATATATATATATATATATATATGTTCCGTTGTTATGTGTGTGTGTTTCAATATAATTATTCTAAATCCAATCCGACTAATTCAGCAAGTGGCGAGACAAGTATCGACAATTCGATAAAAGTCAGTAATTGGTTTGCCCTTTGCAGTTGGTATTTATGTTATTAGTTTTTCCAAATCGTTTCCGTCCAATCACGAGCGCTGTAAGCAGGTACTAACGCGATCGTGTAAATACGAGGAAACAATAATGGACCAGGTTTAGTGATCATGTTAACTGGATATTGTGTGACGAGATAGTGCTTGTATGGTTGAATGGTGTTTGGCGAGGGGGAGGGGTAGTGAGGGGATCTAATTGGTTGATCTGAAAATTTGATTGTATTTGAAAATGGAATGTTTTGAAAACTCGATTTCTGATTGTGGTTAATGACGTATACGTGTATATAGTTGATTGACTTATTATATGATTTATATAGTTTACTTTTGTGGGATACTTTTTTGGTGTTATGTTTATTCTTTGTTTCCAATTAATATTGCGTGTTTTAATTAGAGCTGTCATTTACGACCGAACTTCGACTTTGTAAGTAAGACATTATAAATATAGTTATAGTTATACATTATATAAAATATCGTACCTTATATATATATATATATATATATATATATATATATATATATATATATATATATATATATATATATATATATATATATATACATATATATATTCATCAAAAATACAATGAAAAATATAGAAGCAGATCTTGAATAAGGTAGAATATATAAACTTGGCTCAATTTTTTCCTATTAATATTCTTAAAAAAAGTTGTGAGAAATATAAGTAGGCAATATCTTCAATATTGAAATAATTTGTGACACTCCAATAAATATGGAAGTATTCAATTATTCACAAGTCGGAATCCGTTTACTTGGAAAATCTGTTGAAATTCATAAAAAAAATACGATAAATCTACACCTTCAACACTGTGACAAATTTCCATTCAAACCAAATAATAACTGAGAATCGTATACGTCCACATGTTATCAGTGTATAGAAAGTAGAAACTATTAACCATGAATTCAGAATCTCCCATCACAAAGATGATGATACCCCTCCCCCCTCCCCCACCCACTCCCCTACGTTCATTCATAACAACCCCTCCCCTGCTTAGCTCTTGCTCCACAACAATTGGCTGGTCAGGTTTTACTCACGCCGTCCAAGCAGCTGTGAAACCCCCGTAGCGACTTCATCCGTATACACGTCATTAAAATCTACTTAGTCTACATCCTCATTCAGATCGACACACCCGATCATTACTGCTAATACATACGAAAAACGGTCGATCGTCTTATGATAAGCCTGATGCATCATTTATCACTATGACGTCATATCCTAAACATCCTTAAAAGTTCGTCCTGTAAAAACTTTTCGTGAAAAGAGGATGCGTTTTTTTTCTCGTGAATTTAAAGCTCGGAGTAAGATTAGTCTCATCAGCATCGAGAGAAGTGACGAGATTTCTGAACGGAACGTTTAGTTACAATTTAGAGTGTTTGAATTTCGAACGAAATTGAGATCGAGTTGATTCAAGCACGAATGGAGGATTTAGGCACGATTAGAATTTCATTGATGATTCGTTGTGTTGTGATGATATTTCCGTGATGAAGGTGTGTTTCAACTTTCAATTCAATTTTAAAACCTTTAATTATTGCTTCTCAAATCCTAATACATAGTGATGCAATAATAATTAACAATGAATTCAATAATGATAATAATAAATAATAAATAATCAAATGATACATAACAATAATAGAAATGATAAGGAGTGTATTAAAATAATAGCCGAGTAATAATATATATAAATTTGAAAATAGAATTCGAAATTAAAGAATATAGAAGAAAATGCAAGAAACCCGCGTAAGACAATGTCTTGTGTGCGGGCTTTCGTAAAAAAAATTGTATGAAATCTAAATAATTTATGAAAAAACAAAACAAGCAATTTAGGCCTATAATATTGACAATAGTGGTTATTGTGTATTGTTGTGACAATAGTGTATTATCTATACATAATAATTGAATACTAACGCCCACTGGACTGGTTTCGAGACGAAAAGCTTTAGGCAGAAAATAATGAAAAATTAACAGAAATTAACATTTACAAATCCATCAGTTGTAAAATATCAGATTTATCTGTAATTTCTAGCCACTTACTAAGTGCATTTTTGGAAGAGTAGTGTACTGCATTTTATAATATATAAAGGTAATTTATCGTATGCGTAAGAACCAATTAAGGTAATCTTCCTGTTTATCTGGCATATGAGTTTACTTTTTCTAGGTTCATATAAGGTAAATGGAGAACTTTTATGTTTAATAATAATACATGTAATTATAATGGAATGAAGATTGCCGAGTTCTTATGCAATAGTTTATAGACATGGAATGATTAGAAATTACAGTCAAGCAAAGTATATGTTCTATAGAATTATTCTATCGATGAATAAAAATCGGATTATATTAGAAAATATAGAAGTTATTCAATTAAAAAGTTCGATATACAATGAAAACTACACAACTACACAAAAGCTATTATACATAAAATGTTCTAATATAAGTTATTATATTCAATCGAGACAGAATTTCCGATAATTATTATTAAAATCAGATCACTTGTAATTCTCAATTTTTTTTGTCAACATGTTTGACGTAGATACTATAATAGATACTAAAGTGTTATTAAAATATTTAAACCTTTTCCAGGAAATAAAAATACATCAACTTCGTTTCTGAATTAGAAAAGTGACGGTGAGAATTTAATATTAAATTATTAATGAATAAAGTTTTAAAAGATAAATAATAAGATACATCCTGGCTCATTCAGCTGAAGCACGTCACTTCAATTGGTGACTCAAGTTGAGTTGGGGCTTGGGTTCGAGTCCCACATAGGACATGAGTTTGTTGTAATCGTCCTTTCACTTCATCATTTCATTATCATCCGCCCATCCATACATATAGAATAGTCGTATAGGAACAACAACAACAACAATCATATAAATACATTCATTTTTTATCGAATAAATGTCATTCATAATTTTTTTAAATGTTGCTCAACGACCCCACCAACAGCTAGGTTATACGGAGTATGAATGAGCAGGGTGATAACGATACTATGAAGTGATGCAAAGGTGAAATTTTCACAAAAACTCATGCCTTATGCCGGACTCGAACCCACGCCAGACTCTGACTTCAGTTTTTACCGCTAGCAATAGTTGACTGAGCCCCGGGACGGCAAACTGGTCTTTTAATCAACCAGTATAATTTATTTAGTAGTACTAGTATAACATACTTTGTTGTATTTATTTTTCTAATCTAAAATTAGTGTAACATATTACGTCATTATTCGTTGAAATCTGGTTCTAGGGTTCTGATGTCCTTTAAAGAACAATAATCTCCTCTAGAGTGAATTGTTAAACTGCTGACGATGAAGTGTGATAAGTATATTTCATTTGTCGCAATTCAATTGAATAGAAAATCGTTGTATTTTCATTGTCTACTAGACATTGGTGGAAGTGCCGGGTTTACATTTGGTTATTCATTCATTTATTCTGTAGAAAGACATGTTAGGCTTCATGAATATTGGCCACCGAGTGAAATAAATACCAACCTAACGGATGAACTCTCACCTGAATCTAGAAGTTGTAAGTCCAAATGGCAAATACACTATAACCAATTTTGAAAACCTACAAACCTAATTAAAATGACATTCATTCATAATGATTCTCTCTATAATAAATAACTCAAATACAGACATTTTAGGTGATACTAAAATATCATTGTATCAGAGTGTATATAAATAATCTATAAAATTGTATATTGTAAATTTTGTATATCGCAAAAATTGTATATTTATGTGACTTATACCGAGGGGTTTACAACTTGCAAATTTGGTGTACACCTGATTTCAGGTGATTCAAGAGATTTCATGAGATTTCAGAGGATTTCAATGGAATTTCAGGAGATTTCATACGGATTTCAATGGAATTTCATGGCAAGTGTACACCGGATTTCAGGAGTTGTTAACCCCTCGACTTATACTAATGCAAAAAGTGTGTATGCCAAAGTTTCAACTGAATTAGTATTTTCGTTTGATCTATGGATCGTGAACAAAGACAATTTTTCTAGTACAGTGAAATTAAGTGTTCGCTTCGCTCATCCAATAAACACAAATATCACTAAACATTAAATCAACCTGGTTAATTATATCAACCGTTATAAGCGATCCGATCGGCTGTCTCCTCTCTCCATCAACACTAACCGACGGGGGTTTCGAACAGTCAATTCTTCTCTACAACATTCCCCTGGAGTTATTTATTAATTACCTTTTCGTTATCTGTCAACAGTCACGTATAGAGATGACAGGAAGTAATCATGAATACTTAAATAGATCAAATATAGGCCGACATGAATATTTGAATATGTCGTAGTGGCGTATCGTCTTTCGACGTCAAGGTTGGTTGTTTATTTCTAGTGTTTATATATTGATTTAGGCGACATTTTATTATTTGAACTAAAGTCCATGTAAAGGAGAGATAACCGGCACATGTAGCGCAGTGGTTAACGCGCTCGCTTCATGTGATCCGGGAGGCGAGGGGAATTCTGAACCCAGTTCGATCCCCGCCGCCGACCATCTTTACAGAGGTTTTTCCGAGGGGCTTACAACTCGCAAATTTGGTGTACACCTGATTTCAGGTGATTTCAGAGTTTTCAGAGATTCAGGGAATTCTAGAGATTTCATACGGATTTCAAGGGGATTTCAAGTGATTTCAAGGGGATTTCAATGGGATTTCATGGCAAGTGTACACCGGATTTCAGGAGTTGTTAACCCCTCGGGTTTTTCATGGTTTCCCTCTGTAGTCTAGGCTGATGCCGGGATGGTTCCTACAATGAGTCGGCCATGACCGCTTCCTTCCTACTATCCTTCCTATTACCCAAGGACCTTCATCTCATCATCCCATCATCTCATTAATCATCCATATGACGCCATTAGATCTCCATTATCATAACAGTGCGTCGTTAAACCTAATATGAAGAAAAGGAGAGATGAGTCTGACTTCAGAGCTTTTTTACCCACTACGTAACCCCCACTATTCACTCGTTGGGGTGGGAGGTCCGAAGCTCCCGAAGGGATCGTAGCTAAAAGGATGTAGTTATTACCTGTGCTGATCAATATAGAACTTAAATAACAATTATAGAAATAAATTACAATAGTCACCGAAGAATTTAGAGGATTTTATTATGAAGATACGAATTGAAAATCAAAATCTAAGCAATTTACTTTTTTATATTAAAAAATTCACTCATATGCGGCCGAAATACGGCGATATGGTTGTAAAAGTGATTTTTATTCATCTGTTATTTTCAACCGTATTTCGGCCGTATTTATGAGTGCATTTCCTACAGTATAAAAGTAAATAGATTGCTTAGATCTTCATTTTCAATGCGTATCTTGAAAATAAATTCATCTAAATTCTTCGATGACTAATTAAATACATTTCTATAATGATAATTCTAGTTCTATGTTCCATCGGCGCATCATTTGAGCTACGATCCCTTCGATAGCTTCGAACCTCCCACCCCAACGAGTGAATAGTGGGGGTTACGTAGCAGGGGAAAAAGCTCTGACGTCAGAAGCATCTCTCCTTGACGTGGACTTTATGTGTATTTATGCTCATGCTTTATAAATATTTGAGCAGAAACCTACACGTTTGGTTTTCTCGTGAGACTTTACTTCGCAGTTAGATGTCGCATGAGTCATCATGGCATGATTTCACGACCTGTTTATTAACTCAACCATCTGATGTATCTTGTGCATTTTATCGGCTAGTAGTTTTGAGATACCAGCTCATGGTATCACATCGAATCCTCGAAAACCCAAATCTTAAGGAACAAATGTCTTGGAAAATCAATATCTTGGAAAAACCAAACCTTTGAAATCTTTTTTTTTCTTTTTTTTTAGTGTGCTTAACGACCCCACCAATAGATAGGTTATACGGGGGTACGAATGATCGGGTGATAATGCAACGATGAAGAGATGATAGATGAAAGGACGCTTACAAAAACCCATGCCTTACGCGGGACTCGAACCCACGCCCAACGGTGACTTCAGTTAATACCGCTAGTGATGATTGACTTAGCCACCGGGGCGGCCTCTCATCTCAGAGAACCGATATTTCGGAAAAAACAAAGCTTGGAAAACTCTAATCTTAGTAAAACCATATCTTGGAAAAACCAAATCCTAGAGAACCCATATCTTGGAAAAAACAAATCTTTGTAAATCCAAACCTTAGAAATCTCTTATCTCAGAAAACCCATATTTCGGAAAAACCAATTCTTGGAAAAGTATAATCTTGGAAAAACCAAATCCTAGAGAACCCATGTCTCGGAAAAAACAAATCTCATACAATTATCATCTTAGAAAACCATATCTTGAAAAACTCAAATCTAGGAAAACCCATATCTTGGAAATAAACAAATCTTAGGGAATCATTTGTCCGACAGTTCGTGACCACATCTATAAGAGGTGTAAACATTTTGGAGGGAATGGAAATGAAATGTTCAGCTTGATCAGGTCAGCAATTTGGAAGAAAAAACATAAAATGTGCTAAATTGGTACCACTCGAAGCAGTTTTTACCCATTTTTACCCATACTATTACTATCCGCTCGTCTAACAACGCATATATGGCGTTTTCCTAGTATAATTTATGACGCCAACTCAAATCGTATGACTGTCAGCTAGAACAAAACATTTTCAGCTTATACCTTTGAAAATTATGCGATTTAAGTCAGATAGTTTTTACTTATATATGCACACCATCTTGAATGTTCCATGAAAATACATAATATGTATTTTCCCCCGTATTGGCATTTTATATATCTCAAACACTTTGAAATTCATCCCTAAAAACTGAAACTCGCAACATTTTCTCTCAATAACTCTTTATCAAAAGAAATTACAGCTTTTCTTTTGTTTGACTATCTCGATTTACTCAGGTCTTTGACCGTACACATATCACGTATCAGCGATAAATTCTCTAACCTTTGATCATGAAAGAAAGGAATCTGAAATCATGCAATACGTGTAAGAATGTCTTCTCATGGCAGAGATGGTATAATACAATTCCTGGCAGCTGAAGGGAGAGAGAGAGAGAGAGAGAGAGAGAGAGAGAGAGAGAGAGAGAGAGAGAGAGGCTCAACAATGGGCAATAACTTCTTTAATAATATTATATACAAGAATATTGTGGGCTCTTATTCTTTAATATCGTCAAAACTTGACCAGTCATCATTATTTCCCTTACAAGGTCGAGGTTCACAAAATGTTTTTAGAAGTTTCATCTGGAATGGTTTTGAGTGTGTTTATATATATATATATATATCATATGAAAAATTATTCAAGAAGACCTTCCTCTCTGGCGTATTTGGTATCGCGTCAGACCGGCTATCTGGAGATCCGGGTTCAAGTCCCGGGTGAGGTCGCAATTTTTGAATTGTTCTAAATAGTATCATTATAATATACTAGTGCTGGTTAATCAGGAAGTTGTTGAAATAATATATATATATATATATATTATTTCAACAACTTTCTGATATATATATATATATATATATATATATATATATATATATATATATATATATAGGCCCTATATAAATATATATTCATTGTGAATCGTAAACATGTTAGGGTATATATGCCTACTCACCCAGACGGAGTGAAGCAGTCCACAACAATATGTTCAAACGGAAAGACGGGAAAGTGACTGTGATCGTTCATACGTTATGTTGACACTGAACACCTCACACTGTGGGTGGGTTTAACTTAACACACTGTTATACAAGTGAATTTTAATTTTGTGAATTTTTTTCAATTTTCAAATACTTATAAGTTAACCAATTTTTAATGAGGGATTTTCTCTGAAATAACAACTTACAGCGAAAATCTCGATCTCGTCAAGACAGATTTTTGATAAGTAAGAGATTATCTTTTCATCCCTTATTGGAGTGAATTCTTCCCGTTTCTTACCTCGACGATAAGTTATATAAGGATGATCCGGGATTAAAATGCTGGAATTTTATTACAATTTTTATCTTAGAAATTGTTGTTTGTGTGTGGATAAGAAAAGGCTTTATAATAGTTGTAATATTGTACTATACAGAACTAAACTTATATGAATTAGTATAAATATGTGTAACATTGAAGTTGATGAAATTACTTCACTATCGGATAGAACAAATCAACATGGGCGGGTATATATATATATATATATATATATATATATATATATATATATATATATATATATATATATATATATATATATAGGCCTATATAAGCTTTTATTAAAACACTGCCAACATAAACGCAGCATAATGTGTTGTAAGATGAGCGAGGGACTTATGTGATGTGTATCGAAAACTTTACACATCTTGATTCTCATGAACATAACTCACTGAATAACTATCAAGTCTAGAAAGCCGTGAATTTCGGTGACCTGCTATCATCAATTATCCATTCGATCTATGACTACCAATATGTTACGTTATTGGTAGTCATAGATTTGATGAATAAAAAACATTAATTAAATCATTTTCTTCAAAACGGCTGATTCGATTAGTGTGAAGATCAGCAGTAATACGTATCTTTCATGTGTTTAGATTCAGTGAAAATTTGAATATTTTCGAAGAATTTATATTTTTTCAAATTTTGCAGCCCAGTCCAATATTGTTTGATTATTGTAAATTTTGTAATGGTGTTTGTCAAAAATGTTCAACCGATTCGCCCAAAAATTATACAGTTTCCAAGGTTGGATGAGTCGCGGCATGTACAGAAATAGTTTCATGTCGATCAGTCAAACCGTGCGACCTGTGCAGTGCTTCCAACCAACCAAAAATAACAAAAACCTGTACAGACATTTTAGCTCTTTAAGAATAGGTTGGAAGTCTTCTTTATATCTCCCTCAATTCTATTATTCATTCGAAATCCAGTATAACATCTCGCGTATACATAACTTCTTTCAATTTCATTTGAATTATTGGACAAATCGTCAAAGTGAAATGTATTCAATGCTAACTTTTCTAATACCATTGATTGACTCACAAACATTTCACACTTTTCGAAATGTATATTAATCAGTAACGAGTTGAAAATCCAAGTCTTCTTTGAAATATCAATAACAAAGGATATTTCCGTGGTGAATCGTAATTGGGTTTTTATATGTAAATTGCTTAATGTGATTACGTCATTAGATACTGATGGAACGAGATATGTCTGTAATTAGAGAATATCGATTGATTGAAATGTTTTCGAATGTCTAAGGTCTCATTTCCGTTGACTGTGATCGGTACAATAGACGTGTATTTAATAATAATTAGGCAAACTCAGTATATGTGTTGAGGGATGAGCGAGATGACTATATAAAGTATAATCGAAAACTCGACATCCCTTGACGAATATAAAATATACTTCATTCGGTTACTATCGTATCTAGGGAGCCATGAATCTATCACTGCAACAATTTTTCTGCTATTATTTCTATCTATTCGATGACTAAAAAACATGTATTACATTATTTTCTCCAAAACGGCTGGTCCGAATTGCACACACATTTTTTTTAATAATGTGTATTATTTTCGTGTTCATATTTGAGGAAAATTTGAATTATATTGGTGAGATTTAATTTCTCAATTTTTTCCGCTCAGCCCAATCTTACGGGGTCTTAGAAACTTTGAGATGATGTTTCTCAAAAATGGTTCAAGCGATTTGACCCCAAAACTATGCAGTTCTATGTTGGATAAGTTTGCGTGCACAAAATAAGTTTCATGTCGATAGCTCAAAGTCGATCGGATATATATATATATATATATATATATATATATATATATATATATATATATATATATATATATATATATATATATATATATATATATATATATATATATATAACATGAAGACATGACGACTGCGGCTCAGTTTATGGTTCTCATTGCGACACATAAAAATATACGACTAATTTATTGAAAAAAAACAATACATCTGAGCAAACAAAAAACTTGATATAATTAAATAATGAGCAATAATAAAGTATAATCAACTCTAACTATATATAATTATATATCATTACACCGATACATGCTATCAGTCATAAAGCGCAAGCGCAGTCACATCTCTGGTTACAAAGCGAAACACCAAACAATTGAAATTAATATTCTAAAGAAAAAACTCAGAATTACATTCTAATCAATACTTTGATGAATAGTGTCAATGTATGAAGTACAATAGGCAATTAAGCAATGGCATGTTATCGATAACCGGCGTGATTAAATGAATGCCCTAATTGGTACTGTTTGTAATCTAACTGGTAAATATTGGCAGGATCGTTGATATGTTAAGTGAATTAATCCATGTATAAATATCGTAAATTAGGTTGTTTAGTGTGTAGATAACAAGGGTGATGACATTGACATGAGAGTGCATGCATAATCTGCTGTATTGATTGTTGACTGTTCCTATAGTATTAGTATAGGACGTGCATATTGATAAGGGCCGTTTCTTTACTGCGTAGTGATATGTTATTATTTTTATTGTTCAACATTTTATTTTTATTGTTATTATTGACTCGAAAAAAAAGTACATATAGTACATAAGTACATAAAAAGTATAATATAAATGAATCAAGAACTAGTGATGTGCTTTCAACGCATTGCATTATTCACTATACTACTGAGGGAAACCACGAGAAACACCATGTGCTAGACACCATGGCAATTTGCCAAGTTGCCATGACACAAATTTGCCAGTTGTCATCCAAATTGCCAGTTCCTATGTTCACTCCAATACAAGCCTCTTTCCTAAAAATTCCTCTATACATAACTACCCTACAAGTCACAGTAACTCAATCCGTTCTCTCACTCACTCTCACGCTCTTTTCACTCACAGCCCTCTCCATCTTTGCACAACTATTTATAATAAACTACTCGCACATGTAACCAGCCTTACCAAACTTTCATCTTTTAAATATATACAACTGAAATCTTTTCTACTTCAGAACCCCTTCTATGACCTCAATGAATTTCTGACTTCAAAGTCACACTAGTCAACCATCCCATCATCTTACATGTATTATCTATCTTTTTCAATTATCTCTTTCTGTTTACTTATTTTCATTTCTAGTTTCAAGTATTTTCTATATTTGTATCATGTACAAATCTTTGAAAAAAATAAAAATAAACATAAACATAAACATGATGTGATCGAGAACCAGCTCTTCTGAATGAAGAAAAGGAAAGAAGTTCGACAGATTATGAGATACAATTTTCATGAACCCTTCAACTCAGATTGCTATTTATTCTTATTCATTTTTATTTGTTCTTCTCTCATTGTTTGATTTTGTTCTGCATGTTTGAATGTTGAAAAGTCAATATGATTGTATACCCTTCTTTCCTCTCATCCCTCCTTCGCTTGTATCCCATATTTCCTTCTCACCCCCTCCCCCCCCCCCTCCATCCCATTCTCTCTCTCATGCTGATATCCAATACTTCACATTGAGTTAACCCTGCTAATATCAGATTAAATCGAGGGGTCAACAACTAAAAATTCACGTGTACACTTTGAAAGTATGAAAACAAAAAACAAAAAAATCAAGGAAAATCAAAAAAAAATCTCCAACTTGTTAGCCCAAAGGTCACACTGATTCCTCCAGTTAGTCCCAAGGGCCAGTGCCATTTTGTAAGGAACTACATAAATGTAATTAACCTTAATAATAATGTTCAATTTCATATGTGAATTACCTATTTGTCACTTATTGTAAATCTCTAGGATACAACTCTTGTCACTAATCACAGTTAAAATGTTCAATTTCATATATATGCCAGTTATTGTCTCTCTTAATCGGTCGTTAAATGAAAACATCTTATTATTGTTCTGTATGATGTATTGTAAATTTTACAATGAATAAAAATAAACTAGGTCGGTTAGGCCCTACAATATAATCAAAATAATAAACTATGGCGGGTCGAATTGGTGGTACTCGCGGGCCAGTGTTTGGATACCCCTGCTTTAGAAGACAGATTGACAAAAGCATTGCGAAGTTTTTATACAAAAATCCGGCACCTCCACCCATGATATTTTTACATTCAAGTTCTAACATACTTTTCAATTCCCATATACATCAGCTCTCAAATACAGCTAGCTTATTTGTCGTCTTTATAACGTTGTCATACATTTACAATAACCTTTCAACATTCCTTGTCGCAATTCTAGCGGATTTCTTTTTCTTATTTTGGCAATAACGAATAATAAGAATACACTCTTTTGAATGCATATCTCGCTTCAAATGTCGACAAAACGTCGGTAAAAGAAATGACTGTATGAAATGATGCGGCAATACAATTTAAACCCAATATTCCCGAGAGTACATGCAAACACCCGTATTGACGATTCGAAACGCGAGATCGTTCATGGTGTAGGTATGTAGGAGACCGCCGATCGTTCGAGCGTCAAACCACAATATGGAGAACTAACGGGAAATCGAGAATTTAGATATGTAAAAACGAATATTAAAATACTGGGACGGGTGGTGGATAGTGGCTAAAGCATCCAATCGTCATTCAGGAGACCGGGTTCGATTACTGGCATGGGCTTTTTTACTGACTTTGATGGATAGGTCCTCAAGATCAGTCCACGACCGTTTTCTTCCAACTGGATCAGACCTCGAATATAAAATATAATTTTGTCTCATTTTTCTCATCATCATACAGTCACCATTTACTAATGCCAATAGAACCTATAAGGATGTCATTCCGTCAATCCCGAACTAGGAAAACGTAACACATGCGTTGGTGGATGAGCGATACAAGTATATTTATATGAAATATAATGGAAAACTATATATATTCACTAGCGTCGAAACGCTTTGAAAGTTGGGGGGGGGCAAGCTCAACAATTGAGACCCGAGGGGGAAAAGGAGTTAATGAAGTTAATGAACAAATAAAAGTGAAAAAATGACAGTTAATTTGTACAAAGTGGGTTTCAACAGGAAACAACGAGACAAATTGAGTATTGAAAGACTATTTTCTTGCCTCCCCTTGGCCAAAAGTTGGGGGGGGCAATGCACCCCTGCCCCCCCCCCCCCCCCCTCCCCCCGGTCCCAACACCAGTGTGCAGGCCTATATGTACCAAATGTGTGTGCATTATATATGTTAGTTTTCATTAATGATAATATGTCTCTGTTATACACGAGTCTGCTCTCCAATGACTGCAATGTAACGTGTCTAAATATTGAAATAAGCGATAAAGATAGACCCTACCTGTATTTACAATCACTCAAACCTTATTAAAAGATAATACACTTTCTATTTCTCTCCTTGTTTACTCGTCATTCCGTCATGTTCACTATTATTTCCACTCAACTCTTCTGAATGTGGAAATATATTCAAAAATGTTTCACTTTCATACGTTGTGAAGGACATATTGCTACCCTCGTTAGCTCAGTCAGCTGGGGCACGCTTTAGAGACTGTAGTGACCGTTGGGCGTGGGTTCGAGTCCCGCATAAGGCATGGGTTTTTGTAAACGTCCTTTCACTTAGCATCACTTCATCGTTGCATTATCACCAGCTCATTCGTACCCCCGTATAACCTAGCTGTTGGTGGGGTCGTTACGCAGCATTAAAAAATGAGTATATTGTTTTTGATTTTCATTATTGCGTACTATGGCGACCCTTACCGCGATTGCCAATTGAAATAATGTCCTAGGCCTGGCTAGCTCCAAGAGACTAGGACTCTGATTGGTTCCTATTTATAATAGAGCTAAGTACCATGGCAACATGTCTGGTATTTGTGTATTTCCATTGTTGTCAACACAAAATAGCCCTGTTCTTGAGGAAGGCTAAAAATAAGCCTCATTTTTGCGTTCTAAGAGACCGTGACTTTGTTATTATCTCGTATTGTCATGGTCTTTAGCTCTCCTAGAGAACATTATGCAATCAAAGTCCTTAGTCTCTTGGAAGTAGCCAGATCAAGGATGTTATTTTGTTATTTTGTATTTTGCACGGCTCAAGTTTTATGATCATTCATGTCCGTGAAATCACCCTGGTGGGAACTTTCTTCCCCATAGAGACTGGAACGCCTTAAGACCTTGGAATATATTTCAATAACATGACACACCTAAAGTGTATTCTGTATCGTGGATCGAAACAACCGCTCGTCAATATTAGAAGATGAAGGAGACGGTCAATCGGAGCCACCAACTCATTTCTACCGTGTAAAACTTGTTGCATACATCATTGTTATGATGACAAGCGGGTTGCCTATTATTACACTTTTTATGACAAGATAATTTCTATAGATATTGAAATTTAAAAGACAGGAAAATAAACGTAGGAACTTTCTGTATATTACATATATTGTCATGCTTTTTGTATAGCTTGGTTTAATTATTATTCAAAATGAGAAAGTGTGGAATAAAAAGCAAATTAAGAGTGCATGGGAGTGGATTCAGCGAGATATTAGTTTTTTGATAATAAGTTCTATATACGACGAATATATACACATATATATATATATATATATTAAGAGTGCATGGGAGTCGATTGAAAAAAATTGGAGTTCGTTTTTTTTTGTCGGTTCTCCACAGGTCAAACGGCTACAGCTATCAACTTCAAACTTTTTTTCAATATGGTTCCTCATCTAACCTAGATCTGTATAGTTTTGTGGCATTATCGGGTGGTAACTTTTATTTTATGAATTTTTGAAATTTCAAAAATACCCATTAGAATAACACAGCGGAAAAAAAAATTGTTATTTTCCAAAACGAAGAAATTTTGCGTGAAGTTGAATTACATTTTGATACACATTTCTGGAAATTTTCATTCTGATCGGGTCAGCCATTTTGAAGAAAAAACATAAAATGTGCAAAATTAGTACCACTCGAAGCAATTTTTATCCATTTTTACCCATACTATTACTATCCGCTCGTCTAACAACGCATATAAGGCGTTTTCCTAGTTTAAATTCAACTTTCCATCATCTTCCAACTCGCAGTCCATTGTCCAACAATAAAATTCCTAAAAACGTATTTAATTCACTAACTGGATCATCTCACATTTAATATTCCAATAAAAAAAAAGAAAATGTAATTCCCTCATTTTCTTGATGTCTCTTGAAGGATATTAACAACTTTATTAACGAGCTTCCCAAGAAGAATCGCTGATATCCAGAATCGTTAAAAACAATTCTTTACGAGATTCTTGCACTGCCAGTGTCTCTATCCACGTCACTCTAGCATGACGAGTCACGTTAGCGTGGATCTAGCCACGCTTTTATTGTTCTTCTTGTCGCTAAATATATCTCGCTCATAATCTATCTTCGAGAGATCATCAATATGGAGGACTTTTGTTTATAGCTTCTATATCCAGTGGCGTGACTAAATACTAGGAAAACGTCATATATGCGTCGTTATACGAGCGAATAGTAATAGTATGGATACTTTTTGGGTAACTTTTTTTTATGAATTTTAGAAATTTCAAAAATACCCATTAGAATAACATAACGGAAAAAAAAAGGATTTTCCAAAAAAATGAAATTTTGCGTGGAGTTGAATTACATTCTGATACACATTTCTGGAAATTTTCAGCTCGATCAGGTCAACCATTTTGAAGAAAAAACATAAAATATGCCAAATTGGTACCACTCTAATCAGTTTTTACCCATTTTTAACCATCTATTACTATCCGCTCGTCTAACAACGCATATATGGCGTTATCCTAGTCTATCAGAATGCGTATTTGGCCGATTGGGGTACGGGGTAACTACGAAGATAATGTGCATAGAGGTGTTTTATTCACGCCCGCATAGCGATTGTTTCCGAAGTCGCGTGCCCCAGTTTACTAAATACCGCAACAAGCAATGCTGGTAGAAACACTGCTTTGAGATATTCTGCTAGGTGACCGCCATGTGCAAGCTGTGTATTGTGGGGGGGGGGGGGGGGGGGGGGGGGGGGGTAGTCAATAGAACATGAGCGTGAACTCTATTTGAAGATCATTCACGGTTTGTTAAATGAGTTGTATTGGAATTAGTTATTTCCTTTGTAGTTTTAAGATCTGTAATGGTGCTTAAAGACCCCACCAACAGCTAGGTTATACGGGGGTTTTAAGATCGTTCTTGTGGTAATGATCTTATATCTTGTACTTCAGGGGTATCTAGCATGAAGAGGGAAAAAAGTTTCCGCAAGAGGGTGCTTTCTTGTTCAAGATAAACCCAGTCTAACTTGAATCCGAATTTCAAGGTGGCTGTGTATGAGCTGTTACTGTTAGTATAATCACGATGTAGTGATGCCAACAGACTTGACAGATTTTTTTTTCCTTTTTTGCTCTACTCAAATTTTTATAAACTGGATACTTAAACTAAAAATTTGCCATTGTTAAAATAAAAATAGTATTTAGAATAAACTGCCACCGGACCAATGGTCCAAAGCTGTTATGAAAATAAATAAAAAAATAAAATAATAAATATAATATGAAGAAGGTGTACCGACTCCCATACTAATAACATAGGAGGCATTTGTGCTTTCTTGTGAGAGCCAACGGTCCCATTTGCCTGTCGCGATCTAGCGACTCCCTTGTGAACTAGATGTAGATAAGAGTGGCTACGGTACCGGTGACAATGTTGAACTCACAAAACCTACTGTTGAAGTGTTGTAATAGTTTGTGACGAAACCACGCCACTGTACGTCTCTCTCTCTCTCTCTCTCTCTCTCTCTCTCTCTCTCTCTCTCTCTCTCTCTCTCTCTCTCTCTCTCTCTCTCTCTCTCTCTCTCTCGCTCATCAGTTATTCTCTATGTTATACGAGGAGTGATGTTGGTGGCGGATTCAACAGTCTGTTTTGGTTTTCGTCAGGGAAACGGTTATGAACTAACGTAGACTTTTAACAGCCATTGAATATTCTATCAATTGTTAACACAGGTGTGTTCATGTAGAATGAGCGCTAGAGCAATAGACTCTCACACGGGAGATTCACGTCGGTCATCATTATCTTGTTTCCCTCAGTTGTTGAAGTGAACACTGGCAGTTTAGTTAAGGTGGACTCACCCACAGAGTAACGTTTTCAGTGTCAAGATAACATATAAACGATTACAGTGACACTCTCCTTGCGACCATATGAACACATTGTAGTGAAACTGCTTAACATCGGGCAGAGAATGAATGGTTGGGGTGGAGATTGGTTAACTGTAATGAAAATCAACCGTATTACTAGGAAAACGCCATATATGCGTTGTTAGACGAGCGGATAGTAATAGCATGGGTAAAAACTGCTTCGAGTGGTACCAATTTAGCACATTTTATGTTTTTTCTTCAAAATGGCTGACCCGATCGAGCTGAAAATTTCCAGAAATGTGTATAAAATGTAATTCAACTTCACGCGAAATTTCATTTTTTTGGAAAATAAAAATATTTTCTTTTTTTTTTCGTCATGTTATTCTAATGGGATTTTTTGAAATTTCTTAAATTCATAAAAAAAAAGTTACCGCCCGATAATGCCACAAAACTATACAGAACTAAGTTAGATGAGGAACCATATTGAAAAAAGTTTGAAGTTGATAGCTGTAGCCGTTTGACCTGTAGAGAACCGACAAAAAAACTTGCTTGGTTTTTTAACAAATATTATTTATTTTCATTTTACACATTCCTGTTTAGAGTACTGTTATCTAGTTCGAGGCCATGCCGCCGCACTTTTGTGCAACTATGAGTGTACATGAAAAACAAATAGAAATAAAATAAGTATCTTCTACAATGTCAATCCATAATAAACATTCACAATATGTTGAAACATGATATTTGTATGTAACGATACGCCGTGATGTGAAAATCGATGGCAAAAATATCAAGTGTTAACAAGTGATCTTCCCACCTTTGTTATTATATGACATTTGAATTAATGATAACATAACAAAACATTGTTATTATAACATTTGATTTGTCAGCATCTTCGATAAATATTGTCTGCATCAGGATATGTACCGTAATTATTGATTTTGTATCGTGCACGGTTCAAGTTTAATGATCATATTTTGCATGTGTGAAACCACCCTGGTGGGAGCTGTTTGCCCTATGGAGACTGAGGACGCATCAAGCAACGATCGAATACTTTAATAATGAAAAAACCAATGAATGAATGAATATTTAGAAAATTAATTCAAATAAATACACCAAAATTATATTCCAGTAAGCTGTAGAATAGAAATCATTTTCAATTGAATTTATATAAATTATATATATATATATATATATATTTTTTTTTATATTGGGTTTAACGACGCACTGTAATGACAGCGAAGGTCTATTGGCGTCGGATGGATGATTAATGGGGTGATGGGATGATGAGATGAAGGTTTCCTGGTTAATGGGAAGGATAGTGGGAAGGAAGCGGTCGTGGCCGACTCATTGTGGGAGCCATCCCGGCATTAGCCTAGACTACAGAGGGCAACCACGAAAAACCCCTGTAAAGATGGTCGGCGGCGGGGATCGAACTGGGTCCGGAGTTCCCGTCGCCTACCAGATCACAAGAAGCGAGCGTGCCAACCACTGCGCTAAATGTGCTGGTATATATATATATATATATATATATGTATATATGTGTGTCTAGTTGTTATGTGAATATTGATTTGTATTATTTTTTCATTCCTGTGTAAAAGTATTATTCATTATGTTTCACCATTTTGGTTCAACACATTCTCATTCTCAAACCATTTATTTATTTTTTTTATTTCAAATGGTAGATGTGTCACATGATATATTTCAATCATCGTTGGAGTAAAATTCACCCAACTGAGGTCACTGTTGTTTCATTTATATTTATTCGCTCTCCTCTCCCGCACACAAGCTTCGGCTTACGTGGGTATCATCATTTTCAAACGTTCGAATAACAAAACTGAATGTATTCACATATTACAGTACTACAATTATTATTGTATGTGTATCATACTACAATTATTAGGAAAACGCCATATATGCGTTGTTAGACGACCGGATAGTAATAGTATGGGTAAAAACTGCTTCGAGTGGTACCAATTCAGCACATTTTATGTTTTTTCTTCAAAATGGCTGACCCGATCGAGCTGAAATTTTCTAGAAATATGTATCAAAATGTAATTCAGCTTCGCGCAAAGTTTCATTCTTTTGGAAAATAATAATATTTTCTTTTTTTCCGCTGTGAAGTGTGGTCACAGACTTCACAGTCCCACTGTTGAAATTAATTAGTTTTGAATAATAAAATGGGGTGGTAAGATCGCCCTTGTGGTGCCCCGTCCAAACGATCCTACCTTTCATCCTTAGCCTTAATTGGGGAACAATGATTTTGTATCAAGTTTCGATGATATTAAAAAAAATGCTAAAAAATGTTTTTTACACTGTTGAAGTCTTATGGTCATTATCTGTGGAATCGCCCTGGAGGAAACTTTAGTTCTCCCTGCGCTATGACTACGTCTTAAGTCTCAAAACCAATCTCAGATAAAACGTTTTAGGAGATAAAACTCTTTGTGAATTCGATCTCAGCCGGTGAAGATTATTTTCTTCAAAACATTTCCACTTTCACTGAATCCTCTATAGTCGACAACATCGCTTAGTTCGAGTCCAATCATTCGCAATTGTATTCGAGAATATGGAATTATTTTTATTTCACCTCAAAATGTGGGAATTAAATTTTTCTCGGCGGTGTTGAAGTGAGTGAATATCAAAATATTGTAGGTCAGTATTTTGATCATTTCCATAGAATAAACAGAGAATGAATCTTAATTTAACTTTAGGTGAAATGTTTTTGCTTCTCATTAGTATGCTATTACTGAGACAGGTAGCACACTGTACCGACAATCTGGAGACCGGGGTTCGATTCCCGCCATGGTCGACAAACCTGATAGAGGTTTTTCATGATTTTCCTCTGTCGTTCAGGTTGATACTGAAATGTTTCCTAAACAACAGGCCACGACCGACTCCTTCCCACTATCCAAATACACCTAATAAAATAAGCTTCACCTCATTATCCTGTCATCTCATACATCATTCACCGACGCCAATAGATCGTAGTCATTAGTATAGTCCGCGCCCCAATATAAATAAAAGGGCCGCCCCGGTGGCTAAGTCAATTATCGCTAGCGGTAGTAACTGAAGTCACCGTTGGGCGTGGGTTCGAGTCCCACATAATGCATGGGTTTTTGTAAACGTCCTTTCACCTATCATCACTTCATCGTTTCATTATCATCCGCTCATTCGTACCCCCGTATGACCTAGCTGTTGGTGGGTTCGTTAAGCAACATTGAAAAATATATATATTAAATATATTAATATATTATATACGAATATATTGATACGAATAAAAACAAATACAAATATATATTTAAATAAAAGTTTAAATAAATGAAACTTGTATGCCATTGTTTGGTATTTCTCGAAGTTCCACCAAATCACTCGTATACGTTGAGCCTGCCTGACTCAATCAGTCAGTCGGTAAAACTCTTTGTGGATACAAACATGGCCGGAAAAGATTATTTTTTTCAAAACATTCCAGCTCCTACTAAATCCACTAATGGTCTAAAGCATCGCTTTGTTTCCAGTTCAATCGTTCCAGCTGGAACCGTTAGTGGAATTATTTCTACTTTTCCGATCCGCAGTTTCCGTCTCGTCAAAGCACATGACATTTTCTAGTTTTGATGAACCAGAATAATGATACGGAAGCCAGTTTCTTTTGCAGGTTAAACCGACAGCGTGGTTTCATTTCGTCACCCATTTTATAATTGTATTATGAATGATTAAGTGTAGATAATAAGGAGAGTCAATCATATTTTATTCAATAAATCCGAGGGGTTAACAACTCCTGAAATCCGGTGTACACTTGCCTTGAAATCCCCTTGAAATCTCTTGAAATCCCCTTGAAATCTCTTGGAATCCCCTTGAAATCACTTAAAATCCCCTTGAAATCCGTATGAAATCTCTTGAAATATCCTGAAATCTCTTGAAATCTCTGAAATCACCAGAAATTAGGTGTACACCAAATTTGCGAGTTGTAAACCCCTCGAATAAATCAGTCAAATTCAGGAATTTGAAAAGTTTGTCAATACATTTCGAATCATTTGACAATATTTTATTTATCTGATATCTGATTTTTTATCTGTTATCTGATAGATGAGTATTTATTACCACTAGGCAAACGCGGAATGTGCGTTGTAAGATGAGCGAAACTCTACACACCTTGATCATATAAAATGAACTTTATCCGATGTCAATGGATCTAGGAAGACGTGAATTTAACAATGCAATATTTTTCCACTAATATTTCCATCTTTTCTATTAATAAGAAACATGTATTAAATTATTTTCTTCGAAACGGCTGGTCCGAATTACACGTCAATTTTATTAATGTGTATTATTTCTGTGTTCACATTTGAGGAAAATTTGAATTACATTGGAGAGATTTTATTTTTGAATTTTTTCCGCTCAGCCTAACTTATGGGGTTTTTAGAAACTTTGAAATGATGTTTCTCAAACTTTTTGTTTTCTCAATAAATAAATAAATATATATATATATATATATATATCACTGAACTGAGTATGAAAATTCAGCTTTCAAAACTTGATCTGAATTATATTTCGTTTCGATTATATTCTCCATATTTTTCTCGATTTTTATCTCAATTTCCTCAAATATTGTCCAAGCACTTTTTCATTCTGAAAACCATGCAGCTTAAAACATACTCTCGATGATTGGTCGGTCTATTTGACCTGTAGCCGGAACAGGTAATGTGAAAACAAACTCATTATTATGAAACTGAGACTTTGTTCAGCTCTTCTTGGAAACGCTCAAGTTTGTTGCTCCGTATTTAGTGTATCTGTAGTAAAGTAGCTGATCAACTAATGTAGCGAACAAACTTACTTCTGTCTCTTTTCAACTTCACTTAAGAGTCTATAGGAGTTGATTTAGCGGAATTTTAGTTTTTTGGTGATAACTTTTGAACGGTATGAGATATTGAGATTATGATAGGAAGGAAACACAGATATTTTCAATACCTTCAAGATGGTATAAGTAATAATTATTTATCTCATATCGCATAATTGTCACGCATATTCGGCTAAAAAATATTGTTTTTTAGCCGAATACGCCTGACAATTAGGCGATGAGTACAATAGTTATTACTTACACCATCTTAAAGGTATTGAAAATATCTATGTCTCCTATCAATTAGAATTTAGATATCTCATACCGTGCAAAAGTTATCGCCAAAAAACTGATCTTCCGCTAAATCGACTCCCATGGCCTCTGAAGTACTCTTCAAGACAGTATTTGAATGGGTTTTTATAGTCGCTCTATTTAATATAGTAGAAAGCAATCTAGTAGAACACATCAGGCGTAAGTTTGATAGAAGTTCGATACTACTTTTTGATTTCAAGATACTCATATAGATTTATCTCTTCTTTTGATAGTTTCAACAAAGTTCTGTCCTAAGTTCTACGAATCAAATCTTCAAGGAGCATTTCGAAAAATGGAAATATATATGATCGTGATCGTTTTTATATTTTCAATTTTCAATTCTCAAATTTTCAACTGTAAACCATCTACGATGAAGTATAGCTGCATAAGTATCTGATTATTACACCATCTTCAAAGTCAAATTCAAATTTTTATTCAAATAATATGTGCTCCAATTACTTGCAAATCCCTTACAATCTGAATACAACTTTTATATTCTTTCAATTCACTTTTATTTTTCTCATAATAGTTGTGATTAAAATGATACTGTATCTTCATAGTTCTTTATAGTTATTTTATTTGGTAGTTATCCTAATAGTTACTTTCTTCAACATAAATGGCACAACCGGCGAGTAAAATTATCGAAACTGAAATCGCGTTCAATAATAAATAATCGATGTCACGTACATCTTCCAAAATAGTTACGTCGTAACTTGAAATAATCGTCTTTGTATTTATTTTATATCTCACAAATGGTAGTATATTTTCCATCTTCTACAATAATGAAATCGCCTGAACAAAGCGTGGATTGGCTGCTTCCGTTTCGTTACATAATAATAGAAGAGCGCCTCAGGGTTGAATTCTATGTGTGAATTGATGATCTTTGATTCTTACCCTGATAATAGTATTTAAATGGTAATATTTTTGAAATATGAATAATTATTTGGAGATACGATGGGTGATACATTCATACAATTACAATATATATCTTTCAATCGATTTTGTATATTCATAAATCAATTATATATATATTGCATCATCGACACATTTTCAATTTCATTTTCTACCTTTACATGAAAATTGTTATACAATTTTGCATACACTAAATTTACATTTACAATCTCGTGTTTCACTTACTGTTAGGCCCTACGTGGAATTTGTTTGTGTAAAAATGTAAATTAAATTCGTTAATAAATTTATTCACTACCAACAATCAACACCACTATTCATTGAGAGTGCACGGAAGTCGATTATATATGTATATATATATATATATATATATATATATATATATATATATATATATATATATATATATATATATATATATATATATATATATATATATATATACATATATAATACAGAGCTACTTGATAATTTATAAACATGATATACACAATTCCCCTTGAGTCCAAACATTTCCACAGGTACATCAAAGAATGTTTTCGGCTATATATGAAAACCATATTATATAAATAGTTCGTAAGTATACCATATAGCATGTATTAAAAAGACCTGTGTATGTAGCCTTTTGACATTTTCACGTGTTATGTCTACGTCACGACTCAGAAAAAGAACCAGGTCCTTTAGGACAAATGTCTGAATTTTAATGACTGAAATTGAGTCGATGATTTCTAGTTTTCTCTCAAATTAGGTAAATATCTTGAAGGTATTAGACATATCTGTGTTACCTCATTTTCAAAATTCCGATATCTCATACCGTTCAAAAGTTATCATCAATAAACTGATATTCCGCTAAATCGACTCCCATGGACTCATAATTAAAAATTTCATCTTTCGCAAAACCTGTCATTGAAAAATTATAATCCGAAAATATAATACATAATATTAATTTAATTATCTTACCTTGTTTTTCGAGTCTAGTTTCTGCGTGCGTATCTCACTCGTAACTCCGCGCTCCAACGTATTCTACGGCTCAACAAGTCGACGCTTAATGACGAACCAACAGGCGGTGGCGGCGTCGACGTCGGTGGCGGTGGTATGTGTCGTCGGGACGCCACCTCGTCTAACCGTCTTATAGGCAGCGCGGCGTGTGGGGGCGGTAGCGACGCCGCCACCCGATTGGTCGAATAGAGTGGCCCTACGTCAGCTCTGGCGAACAGGCATGCCCTTAGACTGTTGCAATGTTGGATGACGAGGATGTGGTGCGTGGAGTCAGTAGGATGAGCGTGGGAATGTATTCAATGAATAATTCAGATGTTGGTGGGTTCGGGGGGAGGGGGAATAACAGTGACATGTGAATGAAATGATATTCTTAGTTTAGGTGCATGAAAAACTGAATAAATTGTAGTGAAATTTGTATCCGACATTTCCGACATATCTGACGCCAACGATGTTGTAGTTTCGGGGGGGGGGGGGGGGGAAGTAGCAGTGACATGTGAATGAAAAGATATTCTTAGTTTAGGTGAAAAACTGAATAAATTGTAGTAAAATTTGTATCCGACATTTCGGACATATCTGACACCAACTACATGGTCATCTCAAAATGAAAAATCTTTTTACATTTCAATATTCAGGATTATGTTTACTTTGCTTGTAGTAAAATTGTATCCGACTTTTATCATTTTTTTTGTGGGGGGGGGGGAGGGGGGGGGAGTGAAAGAACACCAACTACATGGTCATCTCAAAATGAAACATCTTTTTACATTTCAATGTTCAGAATTATGTTTACTTTGCTTGTATTAAATTTGTGTCCGACTTTTATCCATTTGGTGGGGGGGGGGGGGGGACAAGGGGGAGAACACCAACTACATGGTCATCTCAAAATGAAACATCTTTTTACATCTCAATATTCAGAATTATGTTTACTTTGCATGATGAAAATTTTCAAGTTGTTGATGTTGAGATGGTGAAGACGTACACAATTTCCGGCTACAATTCTCAAGGTCAATATTATGATTATTATCACAGAAATAACCAACATTTTAATTTTTTTTTTTAAATTCTCAAACAATGAATTTTTTCTCCTTCTGATAAGTTATTCATACATGCCCCTAAATCAATTGGAAGATAACTAAATTTCAGCACGAGAATCATTAATGTTCTAGAATATCTCCAAATCAATTGTATAGACCTATGCACTTTTGAAGAATCATATATATATATATATTTAATTTTTTTTAGTGCTGCTTAACGACCCCACCAACAACTAGGTTACACGGGGGTACGAATGAGGGGGTGATATTGAAACGATGAAGTGTTGATATAGGTGAAAGGACGTTTATCTCTATTATAGGTTTCGACTTTCATAATATTCTCAAGTTCCAACTACATTTTGCGTAATTATTATTTGACTCAATTCTCAATTAAGATCCAATCAATTCGTTATACCTATAAATTCATTTACCGGTCTAAGCTTACTCCTCCGCCCACACTCAGTGAAAATGAATTAATTAATAAAATTATTTCATTTTTCATCTCAATTGTGACCATGGTTATACGGTCGCTTTGAACTTATTGGAGAAAGTAGAAAAAAAGATGTTTTGACTGTTACTTTGACTTTGACGTCCGGCCGGCACGGCACAGGACGATTTACGGAAGTCGTCTCCAGTACCAACAATCGAATGTAGGATCGCATCGTCGCATTTCCGTTTTATTTCGATGTTGCTGTTCTATATTTATTTTTCATTTTTTTATATTAGGTTCAACGACGCACTGTTATGATAGCGCAGATCTAATGGCGTCGGATGGATGATTAATGAGATGATGGGATGATGATATGAAGGTCCTTGGGTAATGGGAAGGATAGTGGGAAGGAAGCGGTCATGGCCGACTCATTGTAGGAACCACCCCGGCATTAGCCTAGACTACAGAGGGAAACCACGAAAAACCCCTGTAAAGATGGTCGGGGGGCGGGAATCGAACTGGGTTCGAAATTCCCCTCGCCTCCCGGATCACATGAAGCGAGCGCGTTAACCACTGCGCTGCATGTTCCGGTTAACTTACAATTAGTACTTGCGATTAGTTAATTCATCTCGTAGTTTCATCAGTTTCGCAGCTTATCTCTGACGTAGCTGATTTACTACTATCAAAACAACTGGCTGTGAGTGCGGGAGAGAGAGAGAGAGAGAGAGAGAGAGAGAGAGAGAGAGACATCTGTAAAAACACGTCAGAAACATAGTAATTTGATCTCACATGCGTGTCGATATAGGAAATCATTCTTTTCTCTGCTAAATGCACCCATCTGTTCTGGTATCAATGATATTATGGGATATATGTGAGTGGTGCATTCTTTATTACTTTTTATCGGATGTTTCAAGCGGATGTCTCATTAAGAGGGTCTCTGACACACATTTAGATGTATTTATTGTACTTATTTTTTATATTTTGATTTGTATTTGTTTAGCCTTTTATGTGTAATAACTAGGCAACGCAGAATGTGCGTTGTGTGATGAGCGAGATATGTAGAAAGTAAAATCTAGAACTCTACATACCCTGATCATATAAAATGAACTTTAGTCGATACCAACGAATCTAGAGAGCCGTGAATTAGCAATGCAACATTTTTTGCTGTTATTTCTATATATTCGATGAATAAAAAACATGCATTACATTATTTTCTTAGAAACAGCTGGTCCGAATTGGATAGAAATTTTTAACTATGTGTATCACTTCCCTGTTTACATTTGAGGAAAATTTGAATTATATTGGTGAGATTTTATTTTACCATTTTTTCCACTCAGCCCAATCTTATGGGATTTTTAGAAACTTAGAATGATGTTTCAGAAATATGGTCCAACCGATTTGACCCAAAAATGATATGGTCCTAAGTCGGATGAGTTTGCGTATACAAAAAAAAAGTTTCGTGTCAATCGGTCAAACCCTGCGACCTGTGCAGTGCCCACAAACAAACAAACAAACAAATAAAAAACGGACAACTGTATTTAATTCAAGTGGTCAAAATTATCATACACGTCGTTAGGATTTGTGTATTGTGGACGCAGGTTCAAGACCGCCATTGCGCATGTCTATTTTTTCGTGTTAGAAATGGTCTTCAATTTGTTCTCTCTGTTGTCCCTGTACAGTAAAACATCTGTTGCAGAATCAATCCAAATTTGACAGTTATTGAAAAAATATTGGTTTATTGAACTATTACTGTTCATTTTGTTTTACATTT